>KZ308556.1:1435407-1551372 GCA_000376725.2 Ladona fulva
TTTATAATTGAAATATAAACAATATAGACGGTTTTGTATGCATTCAAAATTAAATGAAAATTTCGTATACATAGCCACTGTCATCAGAATTCGATGAGCAATGTGGCAATAACTCATTTGGTCTATTGTTTTAGGTGTATTTCAGAATTTTTAAAGGTGGTTTGTGAGAGTATAACGTAGAAAGTTGAAAAAATACCTGTTTGTAAAAGCAATAAAATTAAAGGAATCCGAAGAAATCACGTTTATTACATTGACACTCCAATGTCATCAAAGTTAATACTAAATTCAAAGATTATGTGAAAGGTTAACGTCTTGTATCTGTCCTAATTCGACCAGAAAAATCTATTCTAGATAATTTTTTTCTAAATAGTTTTAGACGATATAGTAAAAATTTCAACTGCATAGATAATAAAATTTGTAAAGTGCGATGTTTTTTAATTCCGCAGCTTATCCAATGAATTAAGATCATATCTAAAAAACGCAGAGCATGCTCCAGGACTTTATACCACACATTTACTTAAAAGTTGCTATTCCTGTGATACAGAGAGAGATGGCTGATTCATAAACTTGCATTACTTTTCCGTAAACAGATTGGATTCAAACTGACTCTGATAAAGCAGGGGATCCTGCTTTACCCACACAAACACTGCAAGTGGAACTAGGACTCGGAGTATATCCTCCATGTTTTTCCTCTCTCTCTTTCTCTCTCTCTCTCCCCCTCTTCTCAAGGCTCGCTCGCCTGAAGCTCACTGCCCCTACATACAGGGTGATAAGATTTATGTGGAACTGGGTGTACATTCCTCACTAGATTTGAATAAATTCTTGCAGTTGCTCATTTCCGAAAACATTTCTGTTCAATATAATTTACATGTCAATTTTAATAAGTGCTTAGTTCAGCTATCTACTTCCTATGTCCTACCTTACTATTCCAGGCACCCATTACTATAGATTTTTACACACACAAACAAAAATTTCTTTTCCTTAAAGTTAAGATCAACCTAAACTGACTAACTGTAACTGTTCCATAATGGATCCCCATTTTTATAATAGCAGATCTAATTTTTATTGAATTCTTCCTCTGTCAATTATCCATGCAAAATCTTTCGGGGGGCTCCTGGATAGCCAAGTGGGCTACGCGTTCGACTTCGGTGAAAGTGGTCCCGGGTTCGATTCCCGGTGGGAGCCTATGTGCGAAATGACCTATGCTGTCGAAGCACTTTTAACAATACTGCAAATCTTTCGGGTACAAAAATGGCGAGTTTATGATTACTGCAGTCACTTTTGAAAACTATTTTAGGAGATAAAAATATATAGAAAACTACAGTATTTATCTTCTGACTATAACAAGAAATCTTTGCTCAGCTTTCCCTTTAACCCCTCTAGCTGGTTCGATGTACATGTGTACGGACCCTATTATCTTTCCCAACTGCGGTTGTACGTAAGGCGTCCAGTCCAGTTGCCTCAGCTGTAGTAAGTCTCTTTTCCCTTGCCATCTCTTGTTTTTTTTACTAGCAGCAAACATTTTTTATATATGTTATATATTTTGGAGAAATTTAAATACCGCCATAGGAGCTAAATCCCAAAATATTAAATACTGGCTTGAGGGGTTAAAATACCCAAGAGGGACATTAATGATAATATGATTTTCTTTTACTCAATTATCTTTCCAACTGAAATGACAATTTTCCACACACAAAAACAAAATCTCAAAGTGGAAAAATTTAGTTATACTTCTATACTTTCATTATTTTACATAAATAAGTATAATCAATATGATTGGCCCTTACTTTGTGGAACATTACTTAATAAATGAGAAACAAAGGAAAATACAAAGTCCATTAATTCCATTTATGATAAATTAGTATTTTATTCTTTAGTATCCTCAAATATAGTTATTTCCTAGATCTACCCTTTCTTCAAACGTTGAAGCCAAAGAGAGGCATCAAATACGGTCAAATACCAAAATTTGATCAATACGAAGTCATTAGAAACTATTATGAGTCGACGTGAGAAAAATATTCAACTTCAAGCAGAAATTGAGAATTTTGTAATACATCCAAGCATAGTTGCAATAAACCCTAGTAAAAATTTTCATAAAAATTGTGCATTATGGACACTATTTGAATAATTTCGGAGTCATTTCCATTGATAAAACTCTTCATTTTTAATAAATCTTTCATTTCATATTCCTCTTCTCTCTTATGAGAGACTATCTATAATTTCATGTGCAAATAATTATTTTTTTAGCCTTTAAGACTGCACATCTCCTATTTTACAAAAGAAAACTGAGTTCTACCTCAACCACCCATCTTACGTGAAGCAATTAACATATACATTCTAGAAAAAAGCTATAAATCCTTCCATAATATGGCTTAAGCCTATAATATCAAAACTATTTTGATATACTACAAATAAGCAGCCTAAGGACAGAAAATCGATCGAGGTTTGAGTAACTAATTAATCTTAATGATGAATATATTTATGAATGAAACATTGTGCAAAAAAAAAGATTATTCTTGGTTTTAAACTATAAACACCAAACTCCTTGCTAACAACACTTTATTACCCATGGAGCAATAACTCTGATATATATGCTCAAGAATGTGTTTGTTTTGCTAAAGAGAATCATAAATTCTACATCAAAACTTAACTCTCGTGCCATTAGATAGAAGCAGGACTACTTCTTTGATTACCATAACCTGCACCTGTTTGGCCAAGGTTGCGATCAAGTATTATCAATGTTGAATTTATCTATAATGCTCCGTTTATTAACCCCCATTCCTTGTTTAAGAATAAATTCATTAGTTTTATTTTAAAATATATTTTCTACAGCACTGACGAATCCTAAACTTGTGATTACTATCTTTCAGATAGTTTTGTAAGCATTGTTAAAATTTTCTCATTTTTTTATTTTATACCTCCTTCACTCTTTAATGAAATTATTTAACTATTGTAATAATTTGCCATGTTGTTACAGATTTGTGAAATCATCAGACCTGACATGCCCTATATATGTATTACAGACCTTGGATGAATAAATATAATAGTATTAACTGCGCAACCACTTACCATTCCATTCATTCTCTTGTGCCACGAGGTTTATCACGTCGAACTCCACGATATCTCCATAAAGTGAAACAAGCTTTGCTAAAATAAAATTTTTCTCAGTATCATCCCCGAGGACTTCAAAGGACTCCGCCATTCTTAGTGTAGCTGAAATTATAGTGAAATTAAAGTATATATAAGTCTAGTTAAACAATTAATGTCTTAAGAGAAATCTAGACTTCTCCGTCGTCTTTCAAAACATTGCTTCATGTTAAATAAATCATTCCCAATAAATCCACGTGCAATAAAATGTTAAATCAATGTATGTGATGAATATTAATTTCCCTAAGCATTGTTCTACTACTCAGTACCTGGTTGCAATGTTAAGGTTACAACGTTTTGACTGGAGCAAGTTGTTCTACAGGAATGTTTAAATTTTGTCATCGTTTCAAATACGAGATCATAGGTATGACAATACTAGTGTTTCTAAATTTAACGTTAAGTGACGAACATATATTGGCAACATTCAATGATTTTCAGTATATCTTTTCACACAGGAGCATCAACTAATGTACCTCTTAAGATCATGTATTTCTTCAGACTTTAGTGACAGAAACGAAAATTTCGAAATCTTAAATAAAATATGAGCCTACACGAATATGCTCATGATTTGAAAAGCGGAATTGCAATAATTATTATAGCCAAAACCAAAATACTCAAACTACTTAGACGATACTCATGATAACATTACCAACTGACACAGCAAATGTTAGTTTTTTATGGGAAATTTTATCTCCGTGAAACTAAATATAAACAGTATTAAGATAAAATAATAAGAGCTAACGTACTCAACTTTTGAACTAGTCGATGGTTATGCCCTCAAATTTAAAATTATCCAAAATGTATAACAATAATTAGTTTCATGACAATGCCTCATATCTCCGAAAATTGTGGTAATCAGCCAGATTATTTCTGAGACGTTTCAGAAGTCAACACTCAACACAATAATTTATCTTAAAATGAAAGTCGCAAATTTTAATAGAATTTGATCTCGATAGGTGCCGCCAACGGTGATAAGTTGCGGTTTCTATCCATTGAGATCTAATCAGAAATTACGCAAAAAATTAATACTAAAGTCACTGCTTCTCTTTGATGGTATTGTGAGCAATCCAGGCAGAAGAATTCAGACCTAATAATCATTAACTTGCTATTGTATTTAAGCAATTGAGCAGTTCATGATGATTCATGACATACTCGACTCCTTACTAACGTTTTCGAGTTTCTTTTCGTAATAGGTTGTTGTTTGTTAACTGATAAGGGTGTGAAGTGCTTGCAAATCATTTTCAGCGATTCCGAAAGGTAAAAGTATACCTATTGCTGTATTTATTGAATCTTCATATTCATTTAGATGATATGTGGCGCAAGTCGTCACGTAAAAAAATGCATGCTGCTCAATTAACAATATCGTGAACATTCTCTCTCATTTTAATGATCAATCATCGACTTTAACTGTGGGTACTTTTTTATAAGTCAGTAAGCATACCCGTAAGAATGAACTCTTTCTCAGCTCTCGCATACTGACATCGAACATGTTTTGTTGTTTCGAGAAGGAAATTAATATTGATTTCCAGAAATGTAAGGATGCTTTCCTAATAATTATTTATAAAAATGAGTTGTTTTACCATTTGTTATAGAAGTTGCCTTGTCTTTCATCACTTTTCGACAAGTTTATAATCTAGTAATTTTTAAGTAAATTATAAATTCGTCAAATTCGTAAGTTTAGAATCAGCAGCCCCTTAATTAAATCATGACGAGGCGGATTTGTTCGAGAAAGTTCATCAGCTTGTATTTTTTTAGCATAACCCAATGTTATTATAAACATCCTAAAAATGTACATTCTGGTGGGGAGAGATTTAGGTGTTGTTAACCTCTCGTAAGTAAACGACAAAGCTATTTTAAATTGTGTTAGTCAGAGGGATTGGGTTTCATTACTCTATGTACGTCCTAGGGCACCATTAGAATTTACAGAAGCGTCATTTTTCTTATTTTGCCTGAATAGTTTTCTTACTGAGACGTGACGCATCGAATAATGTCTTCTTTGGCTGTTGAAGCCATGTCGTAATGACTTTCCAACGTTGGGGATTTGTTTCTTTTTAAAGCCTGCGGTATAATCAGCATTCATAGATATATTCAGTATTCTTTTTCTAAGGTCAACCTCTCTCTTTAAAATTGTACGTAGTAATTGTTTAACACAAGGCTTAAGGGACCGATTTTAGATGTTAAGGACTTGCAGTTCCTCGATTTTCTAATTTAAAGGTTTGAATCCCTTAGCCATAAATTTAAGACAATAATATGTTGGAACAGTAAAAAACTCCACAAACCATCAAGAAGGAATTACCTGCTGGCAGAGCAGTCACTGCTCTGCCAGTCACAAAGCTCTGTCTCTTAGAGAGTGAAATACGTATAAGCAGGTAATTCCTTCTTGATGGTTTTTGGAGTTTTTTCTGTTCCACTATTACAGCCATCAGTGGCCTTCCATACTTTAACAATAATATGTTATTTATAGTTTTCATACTTCGGCTAATAAATCACAATGAGGTACTGCTGATAATGAACTCTTTAGCAGTCAGTACTGTTGCTCACAATTACTCAAGAAAAATATTTGTAAGTTATTTCTTTGGATTTATACTGATTGCAAATGTTTTTCAGTAATTTGTAGGTGTTCACGGGAATCCAATATCACTTTAATTTCCTTATTTATTTTACCAATATTTAATTTGTCAATCTAGCATTTAATCGTACTACTTTCAAGCATATTCTCAGGAACTCTCAGTAAATCGATGCACCTAAATTACCCCTAACTCTTCGTATGTGGTATCGTAAGTTGAATACTCGAATTACAGTTTGCATTATTATTGAATTGTTTGTGCGTATCTGTCAACAACAGTTTTGTTGAGGAAACTGGTGCAATTCTTCCAGTCTTATAATACTTATCTAACAAGGATAACTATAATAGGGCAGATTAATATAAATTGGAAGAGAAACCCATTGAAACCGGTATTATGCGTCATGAAAATTTCAGGTGTGAAAATAAAAGTGGAATCCACTCATCAGCTGATCGTTCTGCTCTTGGATAATTCAGCGGGAGTTGAGGGAGAATATCTACGGTCTTTTGTTTATTTTAAAGAGCTTCGAATGCCATCTTCCGAGCTCTGTGGAAGAAGTCGGCTCCGCTTCATTTTATTTATCCCTTACAAATATAAGTCTAGTCAAAGAGTTATTTTAGGTAAACTTTAGTCAAATACTTCCCAGCGTTGTGATATTTGTTATTTTGAAGTTTCAAGAATCCCCTGGTAAGAGAGAAGTCAATCAATACTTCACAAGGTTGGTGAATTAAAAAAAAACTTTGTCCTTGTAAAACCCCTGAATAAATTATGCCACAGATTGTAAATATCTTAATGAAGGTATTTATATTCCCCGATATCTTTCTACAAGTAACTCAAATGAAATATTTGAAATTAATGTAATTTTCAAAAACTTTTTAAAGATTTTTGTTCGATGCGGTAATAGTTGTAAATTACTGTCTACTAACAGATAAAGCTTGTAATTTTTTTAGGGTTAATGTATTATTTTCTACGTTAACTGTTGTAATTACAGGCGTCTGTTATATGTTTGTTAATTTAGTTTGTTATTTGTTGCCATAGATATGCTTTACATCTCATGTGTTATCTTGTCAGTTATGTTTTCTATGGTAACTTAAATCCAAAACTTTTTTCAAAAGGAAATACACCATTTTCGTAATCACGGTTACATTTACCTTACAGACAATTTAAGAAACATTTGTTGGTGAAATCTTATAACATCGCGAAAGCTGAATAAACACCACCAGTTTGTCTCTCAACTTGCTTTAGTCTTCCACATAAGAGGTTAGTTACTTGAATTTTGTCTGAGAATCTGTTTATTGTCAGCATTGTCATCCATGCTACTCTGTTAAAATGCGCTGAAGTGTTACCAGAACATCGTGACTTATGGCTGTTTAAAATGTAGTTTATCTAACCTCTGACAAATCTCACTTATTTAATTTTTCTTGGAATTTTGGGTGGTCACATTAAACTAAATATTTCGTATCGTGTTTTCAATTTTATCTTAGTTACTAACGAAAATGTTAATGATTTGTTAATGGTTCATTTTGAAACTACAAAGTAATACTGTGAAAAGTACAGGTAAACTTCTGGTAAAATATTGCTGTCCATATCAGCCTTTATTTATTAATTTTCTAATTAAACCGAACGTGTCGTTTTTAACCCCTATCTTTATGTAAGTCTTGCTAAACATGACTTCATACATTTGAGACTTTCCAAATAATATCACCATTTTAAAATCAATTGAATGTTTGTATCAGCTGCTGATTACAAATGGTGTTCAGGTCGGATATGATATGGCATTGATTATAAACTGTTGCTGTTTTAAAACATCTTCTTTTGTTTATTTTAAGTAAGATAACATCAATAAAATTGTGTAATCTTATCTGATCATTTAATCTTCATGCCAGGGATTACCTTGTTTTATGAGTGAGAGTAATTGTTCTTTAGTAACTGCAACAAGATAACATCTATGGTCTATTCAAGGAGAGGAACCCCATTTTACTAAATAGTTAGTTACTAGTTAAGATCATTTCTTGTATTTTTATCAATGCCATACTTCAGTTATCTTGTATGCAGGTTTTTAATCAAATTATTGGAAAAGGCTGTTGGAATCCACGACAGGAATCCCCCCTAAATGTTCACAACATATTCAAGTTTGTATATTTTAACATTCATATGTGCATTTTTAAGTTATGAAATGATTTTCTCTTATCTCTGGGGCAAAAGGTTTAAACTTGGATTATTTTTATTGTCAAAGATAGTTTTTTTAATGAAGGCAATCTAGAAAAGTCTACATGCTAGTGTAGGAGTTGGAACTATGGTTGCCATCTCACCTCAATTTGCTATGGGATTTTCAGGATTGGATAATAATTTGTAAAATCTCCTGTCACCTGCATTTAGGCATTTTACACCCACTTTTATTCAACTAGGTTCACCTTATACTTTGTACACTAGTTTACCAATATAGTATCTTTTCATGATTAATTGTCTTCTACTGTTCAATGCTAGCATTCCTCCCACATAATCTAAATTATGTTTTGTCTTGAGATATTTTGATTTATTTTCTTTTGATAATATCAGCTAATTTCTAATTTACTAAGCCTAAAATTGACAACTCCCAAGATACACATGGGAATGAGTTTGTTGTGATATGAGGACATTTTATTACTATTTTAAGATAGACATGTGGTCATAGTGGAACTCTTTCCATAAGTATATATACCAAAACATAACTTGAATACAACTTATCATTAGCCAGAATCATATTTAATTGAGACAGAGGCTTAGGAAAATAACTTTATTTGTTATACCTCAAATATGTTTGAGATAAGAATTTTATATTGATCCCAAGAATACTATATATAATGTTAAGCAGTTTTAGGAATTGATATTATTTTCCCTTCTAATGTTCATTTTTGTTTGCTTTTCAGTTTTTGTCTGTTCAGCTGGCTGGTCATTGGTCTTTGTGTTCACTTAACTCGGCCATCTTTTCCTATCAGTCACTTCCAAATTACTTTCCCATTGGGATGCCAAGAAGTAAGCGACAAAGAGTAGACTTATCTAGCCATTTGGATGATGATCCTGATGAGGATGGAGAGAGAACTTACTCCAAGAGATTGAGAAATTCCTCAAGGTAATCTGTTTGTGGGAAGTGCATTATCATTTTTCTTTTTTTTCTGCTGAAAATGTTTACTAATGTATTTGTTTTGAATTGTAGAATTAGAGATGTGAGATTATGAAATTAATTCATAAGTAATAGCAATTTTTGTTCTACACGTAGGTGACTGTGCATACAGTAAAAGCACATGTATCAATAGCTAGAAAAATCAACGAAATCATACATTTGTAATTTTAGAGGTGACATGTCATCCACCTTGCATTTTACCAAAAGGAAGGAAAACCTCTCATATGAAGTAGTCACTTATATATGTATACATAACCATACCATTAAATACAAAAACATTCTACTGAAAAATAAAATTGAATGAAGTTATCAAGCACATTAATTTTTGTAAGATTTCTGGATTGAATTTTCTTCCAAGTGTATCTGTTCTTATATAAATAAATACTTCAGCTTGATGAAAAGTTCTTGTTAATGCCAGAAGAGGTTGATTATCTTTATACTTTTTGTATCTTTCACTTATGACCTATCAACTATGTTTTCATATATTTGCATCCGTATCTATTTGAACACATCCTGTATTAATTTGTTGTTTGAATTTTCACCACTATCGCATCATCAGTAAGCTATTTCACTAATACTTAATTTACATTTCTGTGAGTCCATTTATTTCACTCCTGCTATTTAAATTTTGTTGTTTGGTACATTTTGTTTCAATATTCTTGAAAAAAATATTCACTTCTAATAACATAAAAGCTCAAAAGCATTTTTTGTGTATATTGAAGGATTTTATCTTCAAAAATACTATTTCTGACTGAGCCTGTTCTGTTTAAGGAAGCTTGCATTGTTTTGCAGCAGATGTTCTTTTACTTGCATAATTTTCAACTTTTTCCCAAATTTAGGGAATTCAAGATTGATCTAGTGGTCCAACCGCACTTCATCTTTAATTGAAGTATTTAGTTGCTAGTTAAACTATGGAGAGTTTATCAATCTTGCAGAATGTTAATCTTATTCATTCATCTATAATTTTCTCTATTAATAAATGTTCTTTATTTTAGAATGTCATTGCTGGAAGGTTTTTCATTCATTATTCATTGAAGTCTCCATTCTTTTGGGTTCCACTGCCATGATGCTTCTTGTTGACAACATTTTTCCCCTCTATCCTGTGGGCATCTTCAAGTTGGTGTGACACCAACCTGAAGAGAGTGGGCAAAACTGCCATCAACAAGAAGCATCAATACAGTGGAACCTGAAAGGATGACGATTCATCCAGCACCATGGAAACTTTCATACCACTTCATTATTCATTGTTAAAAGATATAGCTTCTCCTTCATCTTTTGATAGCTTTCAACTTTAGGTTGAGTAAGTGCTGGTTAATTGTGATGATCAATACATAAGAATTATTTTATCATGGCATTATGAAAATAGACATTTGTAGTTTTTTGTGTTTGTCTTCAAATGTCAGAAGTTCATATTCATTGACTCGAATTTTTTGTGAGTAGTGCATAAAAATTTTTGAGGCCTCAGCAAAAATCTATTTCTAGAAATATCCATATGGTTTCTGGGATTAGATTGAGTTTTTCAGTTTGTTTCACTGGGTTTTCCTACTTACTGAAGATATATCATTTGTGAATCTTGTTAATCTTGGTATTCTTTCTGAAGTCTGTAACGTCTGTCTTCTTTAGAGAATGCTAGTGACAGTATTTGTTTTTTTTTTACATTTATTGGAATTATTGGAAAATAAGAGAATTTGATAAGTATTTATGCTGTCATTTGTATGCACTGTTAAATTTTCCTAGTATTTCTTGATCATATTTTATAAATATTCACAACTTACATAAAATTGTCTTGAAGCCTGGTCTCATTTGCCATGTAAATAGTAATATTTGGGCCTATTTTTTGACAAAGGAAGGATTTTTAAAGAAATATTTAAATGGAGGAATGGACATAGAGAGGATCTCTTTCAGACTAGGTTTGGGATTGGCTATTATGTGCTCAAAATGATATTCTTTGTATCCATTTAAGTAATGGTAGTATAATTATTTTTTAAATCACTGAAGTGAAAAGAGCATTTAGCATGGAAATTCAGGCAGATGCCTGTTCAGTGAAAACGTCATACTATTATTTTAGATTAATATTGGGAAATCATTGTAGATTGTCATTATGATTGGTAAATTTGCAGGTCTAAATCTAAAAGTAGACTGATATAACTTGGGTGATCTCATTGAAGAGTGTATTGATCTTAATTATTTTCTCTCTATTGGATCTTACTTTAGTCTAAGCTATTAGCAAAATCCTCTTTTTATTTACCTGCCCTTGTGCAGTAATTTTCTATGGGACTATGTCAATTTTGCTTCAAAGCAGTGAATATAAAGAGTAAGTTCACTAATGTAGCAATATTTCAAAAGGATGAAATTCTAGTGTTTCTTAATCTGTATGACATAGTTTGTATGGTATTAGTTATCTTTCAAAGTAAATTTATTTTTCATTTTTCTCCTTACAGACGCACAGCTGCTAATAAAGGTCCTCCAGAAGAGCAGTCTTCTGGGTCATCAGCCCCTGCCGTCCTGACTGTAGGAGGAAACCATCACCACCATCATCACCATCATCATCCCCCACATGCATACCATGGTGGAGGAGGAAGCAGTTTCAGTCATAAACGCTGCATAACTTGGTTTAGAGAGTATACTACACCTGATGACCCAGATACACTTGGTGAGGAGCATTGTTTCTTCTAGAACAATTTTTCAAACAGTCAAAATTTCTTGAAGAATTCCCATGAGGAGTTCATTAGTTTGTCATAGTCTTCAACATTTTATAAAGTGATCTATTACTTATATATAATATTTTGTAGTAGTTTATCCTACCATCTGTTGCTGAAGGTTTGGTTTTTCAAAGTACATTCCAACTTGATTGCTTTAATTAAAAGCTTTGGATATATACTCTCATGTATTTGTGTCTTGCTTAGCCCATAACCCAAATCCACATTAATACTCTTTGAGCTGCCTGTTAGATGTAATTTGAGGTACTTTTACTTTCCATAGATTTGAGACATTTATTTATTTATATGTATTTAAAGACTACATATAGGGAGCAGGCCAGGTAATGGTAATTTTTGAGGTGAAAATAAAAAATAAATTACCCTGTGTGGTATTTGCCAGAGTCAGGAGGGAAACCCCAGAAAACCTATGGAAGGTTTCATCACACAATTCCATTGCAAAATCTAAACATTCAACTTACAATTTCAAACGATGTACAACTATTTTCAAGCCACTAAGTAATTGCTCATACTAATTTAGTGAAAAGTTTAATTACATAATTATTAATACTCTAAATTTACAATATCACATTATAAAAGTTAACTGAACTCTATTATTTCCATTTTTAAAGGTAGTTTACAAAACTATCTTAGTTATATATATTTCAAGTCAAATTCAAAATTATTAAAGTCTCTATGGTGATAGTAACTTTTTTTATAGCTACAAGGTCTTACCCCACCAGAGCACCTGTTTCTTGAGCTATGGGGTATTTGTGCTTGAAACTACTAGGTAACCAGGAAGTTTTCCTCTAAGGAAAAATTTCAGCTAAAACAAATTGCTTTTAATTATTTTTCAAATGCTTTTTTTTATCAAAACAATGAAAATTTATAACAAATGGAGTAACTTTTATAGCTTTTTTTAAAAACTTATGGATTGACAGCTCTTTGCTGTCGCAGTTGCCATTATTAATGTACTGACAGATGATAATTTAACATCACATTTTGAGACCACATTGTCTAAGATTTTAAATTCTGAATATATAAGTTGCTTTTTTGACATTCTTTTTCAATTTTTGTCATGAAAATAGTTTATACAGTTGGTAAGTTTACCTATTTCATTTCATATTGAGTACTGAATTATTAAAGAAATTAATTGTTAATTACCATTCTTCTTTTAATATTTTAATCTTCTTGTAATCACTTACCAGAAATGAAAAATTTAGCTTTGGTTTCATTGATTGACAAATCTTGTATCATAAAATGAAGGTTGTTAAAAGAGCTTGAATGTATAAAGTGATTCTTAAAGTATAATAATTGGTCTAAAGGTAAAACTGTCTTCGCTATAACTAATTATATTATTTTGTCACTCATTTTTCTTGTTTTATATGAAGGCCCAGAGGGAATGGAAAAATACTGTGAAGACATTGGAGTAGAGCCTGAAAATGTAGTTATGCTAGTATTAGCATGGAAAATGGGAGCTCACAATATGGGATTTTTCACAATGCAGGAATGGCTGAGGGGCCTGACAGACCTTCAGTATGTGAAATTCTAATCTTTAAGTTAGCTAAATAAATGTTGTTAGTATGGCATCTAATAAATTCTAGAAGTAAAAATTTCAAATTTGTTGAAAAATTAAAAAAAGTTATATTATAGAAAGAATAAAAAGATATTTTTTACTATGCATGCTTTATACATAATCTCTGATTGAGGATTTTGGATGCTCAATTCCTCTGTTGATTGTAAAAAATATTACAATTAATTACCATTAACCTATCAGTTATTTTTTATGGTTTCTAAAAGCAAATGTGCTGGCAGCTCTTATAATATGTCATTTAAATCTTTAAAACAATTCAAAATTACAAATAATCTCTCTAATGAATATATATATATGAAATCATGATGCAATGATCAGAGATGTGGTAAAATTCATATTAATTTCTGCATCTTAAATTTTGTTTATCTTAAAGTTCTTTGGCTGTTACTACTAGGCAAAACTAACTATTAAACTTTAACAGGTGTGACACGGTGCACAAGTTACAGGGTAAGCTGGACTACCTCCGATCACTGCTCAATGATCAGACTCTCTTCAAAAGCATTTACCGATATGCTTATGACTTTGCAAGGGTAAGTATTTTTGTAGCAGTATACTGTATATACATGTTGGCCATATTATTAAATTGGAATATTTTTATATCTCCTTACACCACATTGCAAGGGAATGATTATGGTTGAACTATTCAGCTACTCTAGCATTGAAAATTGCAATTGCTTTGGTTTTATGACATCCCCTTTATAACTATATTAAAAAGATATGGCATAGCCTGAAATAATATGTTTAATTGTTTATCTAATTTTTTTGTGTGAGATTATGAACTCTAAGAAATGTTTTAGGGAATTTCTAAATAATTTTTGAAATTATGATTTTGATTATTACTATGATTAAAAAATAAATTATAATTATGTTATAGGATAAGGATCAGCGTAGTATGGATGTTGAGACTGGTAAAGCAATGCTGCAATTACTATTGGGCAGGCGCTGGCCGCTGTTGCCCTCCTTTTGCTCTTTCCTTGATCGTTCTTCCTACAGAGTACTCAACAAGGATCAATGGTGCAACATACTTGAATTTTCCCGATCTGTCCTTCCTGACCTCTCAAATTATGATGTTGATGGAGCATGTGAGTGATTTTTATGATTTTATCGATTATTTGACTAATTAAATTTACAGTAGATAGTTTATTGTATTTATTTTCATTTCACTTCTCTGCTGTATACTTAGACAGGTAAAGAAAACTTGTAGATAAGCATGCTTACCAAACTGTTTCATGCCTGTACTTGTTTTCGCTTTATGATCCATATCTGTGCAACTTTGTGTAGATCAAAATGCTTTTACCTGCTCTGAACTGTTAACTACTAACATCTCATCATGACGAGGGAAATATTAATGGTCTGCAATGTTAATGGATTTTGTGTCAGACTGCTTGATTGCAAGAAAATGATTCTACATTAAAGAATCATAAATGTATTTAATTTTATATTTTTCACTTTTATGTCACACCATGAAGTGATTCAAAATAGTTTCTTTTGAGCATCAAATGGAAGAGTTGTAGGAAATGAAAATAGATGGAAATTTATCTGTATTCTCTGCTCTAAAACCTTTCATATTGTGCAATGGTTCCTACTTTTTATACTTTGTAATGTACTCTTTATATAGATTATACCAATACTGCAATAGATAACTCTTATGATAGCAAATCTTTTGGCTTTCAGTATTTTGGTCTTTTAGTTTCACAGCAGTTTTTATGGTCATGTCATTCTGCTTAAGCTACTGTAGTTTTTGGCTGAAGTACCTGTCCTTGATTCTTGTATCTTATGTTTGTTCCTGTCACTTTTTGGCTTGTTTGATCAGTTCACATTTTGAGTGTTGGTAGCTCGTCTCAATAGAATTTTCCAAGAGGACATAAATTTGTAACCATCCCATCTACAAAACTTATTTTGGCCATTTTGTGATTTTAATGTATTTTTATATAGGAAAGGAAAACAGTCACTTTGTACAAGTGTGGTGTTTTCCATTCCTGTAATGGAGTTCCACAAGTTGCAATTTCTACTCTTGATTTTATTTTTATATAATTTTAATTAAATGTTTTGGCCCCTTATATATTACTTGTCGTTTTTCAGATTTATCTAGTCTGGGTTCAATTCAAGAATGTTCTGCTTCACTTGCTGCTTTTACTTATTTTTCATTTTTCAATGGTATTTATTTATTAGTAGAAAGGCATAAATAAGTAGAGATTATTTATTTGTTGAGGACATATTAATTGTTCATATTCTTTTAACAGGGCCTGTGATGCTAGATGAGTTTGTTGATTGGCTAAAAGGAACAGAAGGAGGGGCTGTTGCTACAGTAGCTACTCCCTCTTCTTCCCCACCCAGGGGACCATCCCTAACTTCCCTCACGCCTACTCCAATGGCTGCTAATCGTAGCTGAGTCTATTAGGAAGGAGGAATGGCTTCTTGGGGGACAAGAGAGAAAATGAAGAAAGGGACCCCTGTAAGGAGGAAGGGAAAGTGTGTTGTATTGAAGATTTCAGTAAAGAATGTGCTTTTGAGTGAAAGTTGATCAGCCCCTATGTGGTGGATTAGACTGTTGCTGGAAAAGAAATGAGTGCAGAGCCAAGACAAGAAGAATCCACATGAATTTTTGTCATCCATTTTGTATGCTACATCTGAAAACATATCCAGCAACAGGTACTCAAATGGCTACAAGCTTTGTTAAAGGAGGAATCCATTTCCATAACATCTTCATGTGTAAATCTAGCAAAATTTAGGGCACAATTCTGAAGATTTTCTTCAGCATAACTTCAACACTTTAATGGGAAATCTAAGGAACATAAATCCGGGGAATTATGCTGTTATTGATTGATTGATTTAAATATTTGGGTTGCAGAATGAAATTACAATGAATTGAAGTGGTAGCCTCCTGATAAAATTTGAGATGTTGTTATGGACTGATCAGAAGCAATGGAGAAACAGAGTTAATAAGCTTACACATGCCTGATATTCATAATTTGAATTACCATCTATGATATAAAATACCTCTGCATTGTATTCAGTTATTATTTTTTCGTGCATTTATTTCATCTTACTTTCAAGTGATGGATTTAATGAAATAATTTTGTAAATAATTGTTTTATTTGTAAAACGTATTTTTTCTTTAATCTTATATTTTCTGCCATTCCTTTTTGAATGTATAATATTTTTTTGCGTCATGTTTGTCTCATCCTTTTTAAAAATTGGTTTTCCTGGATCAGGGCATCATGTTTCATGCCTGATAATTAAATTCCATTGGTTATATATCATACCATCTCTATAATTAAACTTGATATTTTGAGTTTAATTTAAGCTTGATTTACAGAAAAGTATAGGAAAAGGTTACAGAATGGAATATCTCTGTGTAATCTTTGGATAGGTTTCAGAAGACAATGATTCATGAAGAGTTGAGAGAAGCAATGCAAAAGAAGACATTAAAAAATACTACGAATGGAACAAATTATACTGAAGGGATTGGGAAAGAAGATGTAGTTGAAAGTGCCACAATTTATTATCTTTTATTAAAGTTTTTTTTTATGCCTCAGTGGTGGACTGGAGTATTTTTGGACTGAGTAGGGAGTTGGAGATGATAGTAGGATATCAGTGTTATTCTACAAATATCAATAAATGAAAGCACATAATGTATGAAAGCTCGAATGTTCATAAGGTATGTGAATGTGTTGGCAGATCTGAGAGGGAACGGTTAACATTAGGCCAATCTATTAGGCGCTGAGTTATTTTGAAACTCAAATATTGGGAAAGTCATGGTCCTGTGCAGCCTGTTACTATTTTTAGCCTAGAATTTATATAAAAATATGTGTTGGGCTGTGTAATTGACTTAACTTGCAGGTTTGTGAGTGTTAGCTAATTTATGGTTGAAGAAGGAAACAAGAAAGCAGTCAGTGACAGCTGTTCTTTTTAGTTCTCTTGCATTAGGCAAGAGCATACCTCTATTCCATAATATGGTTAACATCACCTGCAGTATGTTCTTCAATTCAGGATCATTTTGAGAATTGATATACTGTCACATCTTTATAAATGCTCAAATGAATTTTTATTTCTGAATGCAAAAAAAACTGTCATTTATAATACTTTGAGTAACCTTTTTGCTACCTAGATAAATAACACAGCAAATATGTTTCCCCAAAGACTATTGTTCTCACCCTTGATAAATTCATATTTAATTTTTACTCCTAATAGGAATGGGACATAATTGGTTGCACTGTCTGTGCATTAAATTTTCATCTGCCATTTTGATACATTAAACAGGGAAATTTAATAAGCAGTAATAGAAGTTATTACAGGCTTATGAGAAGAATATATCTGCTTCAGTCATTAATGCATTCATTTGAAGGATGTGATGTCAAAATGTTAAATTATTTCTAAATCACTTTGGGCATTAGCTCTACAAATGATTATGAATGCAACTTAAATACCCAAGAGAAATGTAATTGACTGAAATTAAATAATATCTGTGCAAACATGTCTAATGATTATTTTTCAATGTGTGCATCCCTTTTACTATTACTGTCAATTCACTCAGCTACTTAAAAATTTTTGAGTCATAATCCCATTACTTCTGCTTGTCTTAATAGGTATGTTTCTCAGCTTCATCATTCTTTCTGATTACTTCTTTGATGTGGATTTTTTTTATTCATCAAAGCATTATTATAAGCAAAGTTTCTCCCTTAATTCTCTCTCCTTATTAATAATGTCTTAAATACTGTTGTACTACCAAAAGAAGGATGAAATTTTGAATGAACCCTTTCAAGACGATGCTTTTCATACTTTATTGGGCTTGTGTTTGAAGATGTTAATTTATTTGAAACATGTAAATGACATTTCCATATATTTCAAAATACCTGATTTTCTCATGCCTCAAATCTCAGGAGTTATTTTTTATTGCATGATGTTTCTTTCATAAAAATGTTGTCTACATTGTAGATGAGGCAAGTAGTATATTTAGGTTTCTGGCTTGCCAGAGGAACCTTGTCAATTGGCCTGATACCACGGGGTTGGTACCTTCCGGGGTGAGACTACAGTACAGAATAACTCAATGGTGAAATGAATAAAAGAAACTACCAAGCTCTTGATGCATCTCTCTAAGTTTTTCCACATTGGGTGCCTACAAAATTACTGTAGGTGCTTAGTTTACAAAGATGCACCAATATTGTTTCAGAGGAGTTTTGGCCTACCTTTTCTGTTATTTTTTTATTTAAACGATGAAAAAAATCTTACCACAATTCATAATATGCAAAATCATCAATGATTTTGAAAAACTAAAGCTAAAGGCCTTAAAATAAAAAAAAAAAATAATTGAGCAGCACTTAAAAAATGTGCATCCTCTCAGGGTCCCAGCTTAGAGGAAACCCTGATGAGGACCATGAATAGTCACAGAGCAACAACTTTGGAAGCAGTGACTGGCCATGTACATGTGTAAGATATCTTCTTAAGATTAAGAGTATGGATTTGAAGAGGAATGTTCTGAGGGTGTCACTAGGAAAAACTATGATTTGTACTAAAACAGAGATATATTTTTTCAAATATTTTAATAAAAATAGTCAACTAAATTTGTTCCGATCTAGACATTAATGACATTTCATTCAAGCAAACATCAATGTCAGTTTATTGGGCAACGGAGATTCATCAATTCTTCTGGAAATTCAAAAGTATAGCTCAATGCTAAACCTTAGTCTTTATCACTTGAAAGAGCAGAAATTTAGGTGTAACAAATAAATTACTTAAGTAATAAATTAAATTAAAATTAGATTATTAAGTTTTCCATATTATACATAAAATATAATTATCATGGCAAAATAGAGTTTTTAAAGTTAATCCATAAACAAGTTTTCTTGAATTGCCCTCATCCCAGGAAAGTCTCCACCACACATGTTACTTCAATTCATTCAAATTTCAGAATAGAGATACTCTTGGGTCCAAGATGACCCTTAGTTATTAACTGTCATGTTAAAGTTGAAAAATCTGACACAAATTCATAAGACAGCTTTTTGCTGAGCAGCATCAATGATTCTTAGTACTACATGAATGATCAGCGATTCAAAGGATTACAATGGAAAATTGTAATTCTTTCTAATTCTAATTTTTATTTAATTATTATGCCTTATTTTCATTTGCAGTACAAAAATCCTGTCAATTATTATCACAATAATGGATGAACAAAGTTGTAGCGTGATTTCTTAAACTTCAAAATTAAGCGCCTATCTCATACAAATGAATTTTCTTTTAGATAAAAGAAATTCTCACAATACAATTATTGATTGTTGTTGCTTCTATTTTGTCTTTGTGAATTTTTATTCTCAATCATCTCCAAAAAAATGTTTGCCAATTCTTATGTTCTGGCCTTAGCTTGATTGACTGAAACAAACTTCCAGCATAATGAAAATGGATGAATTATTTGGTCTCCAGACAACAGTTCACAGTTATCAAACTGTAGTTTGTGGATGAATTTTCACTAACAAAAGCTTCAAAATAAAATCTCATCAAAAATGGAATCTTTAAATTAGAAGATTTAGTTCCTATAAAAGGTTTGCCATTTTATTTATCAGCTATAACATGTTAATTTCACTTCAAGATATTTTATTATATTTAAAAAAGCAGCTTTTTAAGAAATGCTGTATGATAGTATTCTTGAATGGAATATGACAATGAATCATAATATACTGCTTTTGTTATCCAAAGACATAAATGAATCCAATGAATAATTGGCTTCATGAAAATGTTGAACATAATTAATAGGGCACAAATTCAGGTTTATTTACAATAACGATCAGCTTTCATTTTTGAACGCCTGTCTAAAAGGGCTTCATGTAAGCTACCTTCTATCCTTGCCTTTTCCAAATTATCTGTTTCTTCTTCACAAAGTCGAAGACGCTTGTCTTGGAATTTCTGGAACTTCTTCCTAAACATAAATATGTAAATCATGAGACAGCTTCATAATTGTATAATATAAATAAAACTTTGAAGATTCCCATTAAATTATTTTTCAAATAATAAAAATTAATAAATTTAGTGATTTACAGTAGGAACAGGTGCTTCTCATAAATATTGCAGTAAATAGAAATCATATACTAAAATTCTCCTTTAGTAATTTGTGAGATCTGGTCGATTAAAATGGACAAATATATAAAAGAGTTTTATTCCCTGGTCTCCATAAATAAATCTTTTAGCATTAACATTAATGCAAAGGATGAAATCCATTTCCTGGGTATTTGTAAAAACCACTCTGAACTCAATGGAATTACATCTGTCATAATTTTAACAAATTACATGTAATGATGGGTTTGAAAAAGCTTTTAAAATTGTTTGTACTCCTTGCTTCAATTATCACCATAGCAATAAGATACCTTTACAAATAAAAAAAGTTACTTACACGTAATTGATTTCCACTTGTCTTATGTTTCCTTTATCTTGATCATCTTCACCTTTGCTTGTCCCTGCTTTGTCACAGGCTCTGGGAACATTTGATCTCACCCTTACTATTTCACCAGGACCAACAGATTTAGAGATAGCAACCACATCACCAGTACTAGAATCCTCTCCTAAGAAATGCTCATTGCTGCCAAGGAGTGCCATTTTTCCATCCTGAGAAAGAAGGTCAAAATATCTCATATTAACTTCCACCACTCATGTAATTAAAGTAAGATGATTCTTGATAATTCTTCATAGTAAGCATTTAATGTAATGGTCTAAGGTGTGCATAACATTTTATTGTGGTGAATTAGCTAGTACTTAACACAAAAACTACAATTTGCATTTAAAGGATGATATGAGAGAGAAATATTAAAGAGATGCTTTTACTATCTGTGGCATGACCATAGGACATTCCTTGCACACCACATTACCTTTCCTTCACCTTTGCAACCTGAGTATTTCAGCTCATCCCTGAACCACTCCATACACAGGACAACATTTAGAAAAACCTCTAATCAGAAATATACATAGGTGAATTAGTGAGCTTTCTTCATGAAACATTGAACTGGAGTAAGAAAACAGGAGAGAGGCACAGAAGTGATTCTTTTTTGAGTGCCTAATTAATGAAAATGAGTGAACTGTATGTACTTCTTATTTGAGAGTCATCAATAAGGCATATTAATGAGACAATTACCAAGTCAAGCTTGATGACAGTAAAAAATGCCTTTGATTAATACATGTGTATACTTGGTTCCTTGCAAACTCTTTCTTGCAGTACAGATCTTTCAGTAAAATGAAACAAGGCTACTGTAATACAAAATATACATACCAATTTACTGAGATTTTTACCATTTGAAGGAAGTTGTGGCACTCTTTCCAAGCAACTATTAAGGCATAAGAAATCAAAGATTCTTTCTGAGATTTCTGATTACTAAGATGAGGAATCAGATATATTTAAGTACAATATGGTGTGACATCTATATCTGAACTCTGCTCAGGCTAAGAATGATTACAGGTTTGTATTAACAACTAAACGTTAAATGTATAGAAAAATATATTGTATTTTCACTATCTTAAAGTTCTCAAATCCAAATATGACTGCCACTTCCATTCACAACGTACTGACACCTCCTTTCCAAATGAACATAATTTATATTTAATCCCTTAATAAGAGAGGACATAACAAAAACTTAAGAAATGCCAAAGCATATGCAGACCCATTAGTGATCAAACAAACTTTGAAGACAGCCAAGGTAAAAAGTGTTTAAGATAAGGGGATAGGATGTATAATGCTAGTGCAGGGCTATTTCTTTCTTAAAAATTACCAATGTCATAAAACAAGGTGGGTGATTTACATTACATTGTAGTTTGCTTATTATGTATTAACATACAATCTATCATTTAAATACACGTTGCTGAAATTATACTACAACTCAACCATGTAGAAATTTTTCCACATATTCTCCTCAAATGGGCATACTTCAACCACAAACACTATGACCTTCCCTTACTCATAGTTGCAACTTTTTCCAATTTACCATTTTGGATCTTTTTATACATGTTTTAACATCCTACCAGTTAACTATCAATATCTGCAAAATTGCAAACTTTTAGTGGAAGCTCCATGGTATGCAGCAAACACTTGTTTATATGACAACGATGATAAGGGATAACAAGAGTGAAAAAGTTTGGAGGTGGGGTAGGTTATCTATTAATCAGGACATAACTTAAGTCTAAGTCCTCATTAGAAAAAAAATGAATTTGGGGCATTTTCCGTAGGAAGTATCTATAAAATAGTGAGTTCATGAACCTGAAATACTGGCTCCCATTGCTCAAGTGCTCCAATAGCATCTGAACGCCCCACAACTTTTCCAGTTCCAGCCTCGACTCGGATGTATTTCCCATAACCACTTTTGAGGGCAATCTTGGAATCACCAACTCTTACAGCTGTCAATATTTCTTCTGGAGAAGGTCCATCTCCTGTGATGGAAAATTTTAATAAAAGTAACTTTATTATAGTTGAATGACCATTCCATTATACATATACATAATAATATTCAGTATTAGGAGATAAAATGTAAATATGACAATATTGAAGTTTTATAAAAGAACATAGCTCAGGAGACAAAATAACTAAGACTTCTTATTTTCATCATTCCTCCAAAAATTGTTGTATTAATTAAATAAATGACTCCATTTATAATTGAATACTCATTTTATTCTACAAAAAGCTTCACTTTATAAAACAATATTCATTCAATCTATTCCAAAAGTGCAGATTAAAGCCTCTGGTATGAGCTTTCTTCCAAGTCGCCTTGTTTGCTACGAAGTGATCATTTTACAATCGTAGAGATATTTGTGTTGTCAAAAGAATATACAAGTAACAATCTTTTATAACCTAATGTGGTAAATTTTATGATAAAATTTAGCATAACAAAGCTACTCTAAAGAATTACAAAAAGATAACTATGCTTTTAAAGGTTTTTGCCCCACTTTTCCATGCAAATGTTTTAGTTTTTATCAGTTTGGTTTTCGAAATGAAATCCTTGTCTGCAACTTTATGAAGCGTTGGGACACAGAGAAATTTGAATTCCCCTATGTCCCAGTTTATATTATGCAGATGACAAATAGGTGAAATATCTGGATGTCATCAGTAACTGTGGAGTTCACAACTTTTAATACATCTTCACCTAGCGAAATGTCACCAGGAAACAACCAACCAAGTTTTGACAAAAGTTATCTAAAGAGATAAATAATTATAATTCTCAAAACCGAGAAACGATTAGACCTCCATCATTGTTTCAGTTTTACCTTGGTCATGAGGTGCACCAACAGTAAAAAGGCCATTGTCAAGGGCTCGGACGTAAGTTTGCTCTCCAAGTTCAATTGCAACGGACCCAACGATTTCTTCTACATTACTTACACTCCACCAACCTCCTGAAAATTAAATTCAGATTATTTAGAGCATATTAAATGAGAAATAACTCATAAATATTGCAGTAAATAGAAATCATATACGGGGAATCATAGGATAACGGAAATAGAGGATCCCAGTTATTAATTTAACTTAAAAAACTTGTAAATAATATGAAAGTTTTTTTTAAGAGAAAGATGCAACTAATACCAATACCTCAATGTTTCTAAAAATATTCAGATGGAGCGCAAATATTTTGAATTAAGTGCGGAACATTTCTATATAATAATTACAAAAAATACTACCATGGTTAGAAAAATCTTCATCTTTTCCTCCTCCTTCCTCATTGGTTTGATCAGACCTTTTCCGTTTCTTTTTCTTCTTGGAACTGAGGAAATACAGGAATAATTAGACATTTTTCTACTGGAAAGGAACACAGAGTGTTTACTCCAGAGATTATCATCACCTGGAATTAAAACCTTTTATATTAAGCTTTGCAACTTTCACAGTTCCGTATTCGGCCATTGTTGTTTTTCAGATGTGTTTTGAATAATATCGATCTTCTTTTATTATCATATTTCTGAGAATAGCCCATAGATGGCGGATTCATGAAGACAAGTTAATCTTTCGCGCTTTCTCTGAACCGCTCTTGACTTGACTTTCGTTTATTTAAACCCCTAATCGTGTAGAAATTAACTATCTAATATACGGCAGCTTGAGTATAATCATTTGGTAACTATCTTATAATCAATGTCTACTTAATTTTGGAATATGTGGAATAATTATGCAAGAAATTTTTCAAATTTACTGTGTGGAAGATGCCATCTCTGTATCTTGTCAAGAAAATTACACCTGGTTGCAGGCGTGAAATATATTTTACGAATCCCATAATTGTGGTTGTTTGATCTGTATTGATCCATAAGTGGCTTAATTAAAATTTTTCTTTTCAAGGTAGATAGCCTGAATATTCAAAGGAAGCCATGGAAATGAAATCATGGAAAAGACTCTTGCTCTTGAAAAGGGGTGTTTCAGTAAATGTATGTATTCACTTTAAATACAATATTTAGTTGTTACACTACTTAGAAGATTAAATATTTATATATTTCCTTAGAGAATTACAAAAAAGTTATCAACTGTTGATGATTTTACTTGGTATTGTCTGAAACTCAGAGAAATACTTTTTTAATGAGAAGTTATCGGTGTTCATTAATCAGGGTTATACAACTATTGGGAAATGTTGGAACGGTTGTTAATACATAAAAAATGTGAATTTTAAACTTTCACTATAGTCAATAACTGTATCTCTCTCACATAATAACTGTCAATAACTCTTTCTCCCTACCTCTTGTATGCACAAATCGCGATAAAATTTTAGCCTCTACGAAAGCTTTCAAAGCGCTAATATATACCATTAAGGTTTGTAATAATGACATCGGATATTATTGGCACTCTTAGCATTTCTCCGGTGGTGGGCACGGCACTGCTCCGAAGGATACATGATATTATCTACCCATCAGATGAAACAAAGATGATTAAATAAAATCTATTGCATGAAGTTAAGTGGTAAGATAGACGAAAATATAGTTTCTAGATGAAATGCGATGGAAATTTGGTGATTGGAAATATGGAAGAGTGAAACAGATTTCAGTTTGAGCCGTTTTTCATTCATTTTCTTTGGCAATGTTTGACTATTTAATCCTTGGATACATGAGTACGGGCGATTAGGTCACGTTGTTGCGTAATACGCATCTGTTAAGAATAGGGATTGTACATTTCTGGTTTTCACTGGAAAAATTTAATTATTACTAGTGTTACCACCTGTTATAGAACAATATGAGAAATTTATAGTTACAATTAAAGAAAAATGTTAAACTTATCGACGAATAAATTCACTTTTTGCCGGAAAATTTTTGTTTTCTGACCCTTGACTCAGGGTCCTTTCGATGATTTTCCATTAAGCACTTTAAGGTCACTTTTTTACTGAAGATCACGGGTTAGCGGAGAGCATCTGGCACGGATTAGATTAAGGTCGAGTGTTTAGGTCAAGTTTAATTCATTCAGTACGGATTTTGGGCGATGGTATGAACAGATTGTTGTTTAAGATCGTGATCCCAGATTGTGGAAAATAAGGCATTTTGGATGTTTTAGTTTTGAGTTGAATCTTTTGGTTATTTTATGTAAGGCTGTGGAGAGAGGTGTTATATTTATATTTACATTTAAGCCCTGCAAACGGCCAATGGCGCGTGGCAGGGGGTGTAAAACACCTATATCCCTAACTACCCTGGATAGCTATTAGCTTCTCTGATACTTCGCGGGAAAAATGACCAAAAATATCTATCCGTCCTGGCGACTATTTCCCTGTATCGCTTTTTCGTTTTCTTTCGAAGATTACGTGCGTTACTAGCTGGGATGAGAAAATCAACTATCTCCTCCCCGAGATCCGTAGTGACAAACTTATCGAAAAGCTTCCTACGGTATTCAAGTCTTCTATCACTAAGCGAGTTCCATCCGAGGGATTCTATCATAGCCGAAACACTGCTGTCAAATCTGAAATCTCCCTTAACGAACCTAGCTGCCCTACGTTGAACCATCTCAAGATGGGATGTTAATCCTACTTCGTGAGGATCCCAAATCGCACAGCAATACTCCAGGAGAGGATGAATCAGGGAAAAGTACGCTATTTCTTTTACACTCGATGAACAGCCCATCAGAATTATACTGGCTAAACTTTGCATCCTATTCGCTTTACCTACTATGCTTTGAATATATTACGGTACTTATATATCTCGGAAGTAGCTAACTTTCGTAACTTGCTTTCGAACCTGTGCAGCCTCTGTAGGTAGTATTTGTACGTATATTGCCAGGTGGTTGATACATAAGCGAAAAAAATTTTAAACTTATCGAACATGTAATGGGTGGTCATAAAGTTGGCTGCGTAGTACGCAATAAATATTGGACAGCTACTGGTTAAACCCAGGTTAAAAGGGAATCTAGTTATCAATGGTAATAAAAAATATATCCTTGCAATAGTTATAACATATTTTGATGATATTACGAATCAAAACCTGTAAATGTGTAAATGTTTTTGAATTCTAAACATAAATTGAACATAAGCAGTCGAAGATTGGTATATGTAAATAAAGTTATTACGGGCACTATTATGTAGTACAACTGAGATTAGATTGAAATATGTGAAGTCGAGTTCTCGTGTCGTCCGAGTTGTTTTTTTAGTTTATTAAAGGTTAACATTCACGGCAAATACTAGGTCTACCAACATTTGTAAATACGTATAGGTTGGATAATAACAAATGCTCCAAAAGCTTTCACTCCTCTATGGCAATTCATTTATGCATTGGTGGCAAATAGATTGCGGCGATTTTGAGTACGGTCCTCCGGAAAAAGTCTAAAGCCAGACTCCATCTTTTTCTCACGTCTTTAAACGTTGATCGAGTCAATTGCAGCGTCGTTCTGGGTTTCTCATTCACGGAGACGCGAGTACAAAAGAAAGACGAAAGTAAGAGGGCATAAAAGGACGGAAATGGAAAGCGGGTGTGTTTGTATGAAAAGGATTTTCTCTCTTTGATGTGAAGTCTTTTGGGGAAAGAGAAAGGGTAGGGACTAAGAGGGAGCGTAAATGTTATGGATGAGTTCGAGAGTAATCGATTTCTTAAAATTGGTATGCATATACGTCTTCTTTTATCTCTTTCTTCATTGAAATGAAGCAATATGAAAACGTTCATAGCAAAAAATTGCGTTTATGATGCAAAATACTCATTAAGGTGTCCAGACCCTGTTTTCTGCATTATCCCAGATTGTAATCATTCGAAAAATATTTCCAAGACGTCCGTGTCTCGCTTATTTTGGTTTATCTTAATATAATAATTGTCATTGCTGAGATATTTTATATTTATACCTTTATATATTATACCTTTATATTTTATTTTATATTTATACTCTTATATATTATACCTTTATTACATTATTATATTTATAACATATTGTATTATATTTTATTTATAATATAATGGTTCAGGATATTCTGCAGAGGATCGAGTTTAGTCATTAAGTCGGATCTAGGGCTACGTCATTAGCTCACATAGATGACATTGAGCCGGTGCTTATTAATTCAGGTTTCATCTTATGCTGGGTAGACTCAGCGGTTCCAACGGAGAATCGAGTCTGATAATGCTTCCACTAAAGTCAGTCATTAATTCCTCGGAAGATGAGGAAATCCGGAGTTAATATTTTTTTTCGCAAATTTAATGCTGTAAACCGTTGGGGCAGATATTAAGGAAAATACTATGAAAATTCATCAACCATTTGGCACATATGAAAATTTTCTAGGGAAAGGATTCAATATTTGTCAATGCTGTAGAACACTCAATTGATCGTTTACGGGATAACTTAGACACTGAGGAAATTAATTTTTACAAAATTTAAGTTTTCTAAACAAAATCGTTCTGATTTGGCAAAATCAGGAAAAATTGATGGTTTGAAATGAACAAGAATTTAAATGATTCATGCTTCATTAAAATGGCACATCCAACGATTCATTCTCTCGTGAATAAACGAAAAAAGAAAAGATATTTTTCAGACTTTGTGAATGTTTACATTATTAAAATAAAGGTTTAACAATCGTTAAAACAATGTATTTCGGTTTAAGCAATTTATTGCCTGAAACTCTCATCCGTTTTCAGACAGCAAGATTTTCTTTTCGAAAGGAGGCTGAAATCGTGTAATCCCAAATCCATATAAATGAGCCTTGTTTATCTTCAAGTTTGCTCAGTTTGACATTTATCGGCTTTCTCGGTGACACTTAGGTTGATCAATATCGAATATGGATACAGATAAGTACAATTTATTTTAAAATAGTTCCGGAGTTCCTGCGATTCTCTTTCAACAGTTGAACCTTTGTAGGATATTATAATGAGTTATACTTTAGTTGTACCCAAAAACATAATTTCGGAATGGAACCCCTCTATCACAGAAACTTAATGAAGAATTAACTTTTAAGTGTTCTTTAAATGGGCAGGCATTATCAAGACTATTAGCATGGTGTAGTGATCCTATAATTCCGAAAGGAAGATCTCACGAACTTATCATCTATTTACTTATTAAATTACTTCAAGTATTCTTCCGAACTCATTTTTAAGATTTCTCCGTTGTTTCGTTTCGTAGTACACAATTATCTCGTCGTTTCCCGGCGTATCTGCTGTAGGAAGATTTCTCGGGCATTCAACCGGTTAATGTCTGCGGATAAGTCCGACTTTTTGGCCACTCTCTCTTTGGCCATCTTCATGGTTTCCCTATATCCACAGAACCAAAACAATTGCTCAGCACTTCGCCCTGAAGATGGCCACAGAGAGAGTGGCCGAAACGTCGGACTTATTTGCAGACATTATCCGGTTGAAAACCCGAAAACCTTCCTACTACACAATTATTGTTTTCCATCGTAAGAAAAATATCAAATGAAGGGAAAGAGTTTAAAAAATCTATAACATTTTGCTATTGACGATAGTATAAATGAATATTAATTTATGTATTAATTCAATAACATCAATTTAATAAATCCGGCTACATTATTTAGTTTAGTGCTAATTCAATTGTAGAGATTATTGAAGGCTTATTTAGATGAAATTTAAAAAGGTTTTGCGCCTTCAAATATCTTCTCACACAATCGTTAGGGCACTGTAACATCTGCAACCTCCAAAGAAAAATAGAGCCTTCATTTATCATAGAAGGAGGAAATGCACGAAAGAAAATTCCTAATAACGACCACTATATTTTTTTATAAATATCGTATTTGGCTGTAAATTTGTTTTTTCATTTAAAAGTTAGCTGAAGATTAAGTAATTGAAAATGCTACACCGGAGAGTTGAAAAGAACGACTTCTCTTATCATAGTAGGAGATAATGCACGAAAGAAAATTCGGTATATTTACCCCAATAATATTTTGTATAATTAGTACCGTACTATATCGTTAATAACTAAAGAAACAATTAAAGAAAGAGGATAGCAAATACTACAACTGAGAAATGGGCGTAATAAAATGTCGATGTGTTGAAATACACAGGGTTAACGCAAGATTGTTTATTTTTTCATGGTCAGTCAGTTGAACAGTCACGATTCATTCCCAAGATGTTTCAAAGATTTTTGAGTATGCATCTCCGGGTCATATCAGAACCTCAGTGTTCTTTCATCATGGAGAAAGGGATTTCTCTCAGAACTGTCTGAGTAGGCTATGCGACACTCGTTTTTCCTCCAAGCAGTGCTTCTTTCGTCATGTGCAGAGGGTCCCCAGACTAAATGCATGCCTCTTTTAACTCTCGCTTTCTCGAGCGCCATCTTCCTTTCTCTTAAGTCTCTGAGAAGTAATTGGACTTCCCTTCCCAAAGCACAACCTTTTCAGGTTTAGATTATTAAAGGAGAGAGGGCGAAGATAGATTTGAAAAGACAGCCGTGGTGAGTGTTTATTGAAGGAAAGATGTGGTGTTACGATGGTGTCCAGAAGGGCTGCTGGTCAAACCCTCTAACTGGGGAGAAGTGGTTTTTTCAAAGTAAAGGCCGTCGAGTGTGTGTGACGGAGTGAAGAAGGTCAAACGCCTTATTTTCCCGCGCTTTACTCCGTGTTCATTAAACATGAAATTTTCTATCTCATATGGAAGCATTAGTTTTCATAAATAAGCATGCAGTAACTTAGAATCAGATTTGAGGCTTTTTTAGAATATTTTTCCAGTATTTGGAGATATTTGGATAGTATGAATTTAAATTAGTTAGAGATACAAATGCAGATAAATTGAGATTAGAAAATAAAAGTCACTAAATATAAAACTGTGCGATAATATTGTCTCTTAAGTTGAAAATATTTTGCATTGCAAATATTATCAGAACTTGATTAACTATTTCCTCGCCACAAAGTGAATTAACTTCAGTTAACTAAAGAAAGTCACACTTCGTTATCTGAGCTGGTAAGAGAGCATATTTAATACGAAATCATTTACACTAGAAAATATACCACATATTTATTAAAGCGCGATCAGATCTAATTACTCCACGAGACTGAGCAATAATGCTAATAAGGTTATCGTATGGAAATAATGGTATGTTTGAATTCCCAAGGAAAAACGGACACGAAAAAAGTCTGACGGGACCGAGACTCGAAACCGGCAATTGGGAGACCCGGATTCGAGTCCTGGTCCCGTCATACTTTTCTCATGTCCGCTTCTCCTTCGGAATTTTCCTAGGTGCACGCCTTATCGTGCCAAGTCATCTAAACCCTTTTCCTTGTGTTGTATGTTTACAATTTCAAATTTCCGCTTTCCAATTCTCTCTATTCTGAGCTTCTCGTTGCCATGTTACCCCTAAATACTGAATGATGTCTCTGTTCCATCGGTCCCTTGGTCTTCTTCTTGGTCTCTTCACATCTCTTGGTATCCAGTTCAGAACTGCTGATAACCATCGGTTGTCGCTTCTTCTCGCAACATGGCCTGCCCACATCCATTTCAGTTATCTATAATGTATGTCACTCCTGTAATCTTCCTAAAATAGGTGTTGCATTTCCTGTCTCTTCTTGTGATTCCAAGCATACCCGCTCCATACTTCTTTGTGTAGTCTGAAATCGCTGGGTTATTGCTGCGTTTAACACCCATGTTTCACTTCCATATGTCAAAACTGGTAGAATGCATCGGTTGAAGATCTTTCTCTTCAAGACCATTGGCATTTTTGACTTCAGAATATGGGTGTTTCTTCCGAAGGCATTCTAGCCTAGTTACATTCTTCGATTCACTTCATTAATCCTGTTTTTCTCTCCTGTAGGTATCTCTTGTAGTTGAATTGGTACTTTAGCCACAAAAGAATTATACATTACCTTAGTTTTCCATAAGTTTATCCTGAGTCATATTTTCTGCCCCGCCGTATTCAGTTCTTGAAGTCTTGATGCTAGATCTTCACCATTGGTTGCGAAGACTACTATATCATCTGCGAAACGCAAATGACTGATGTGCTCTCCATTGATCCGTAGGCCTCTTTCCTCCCAGTCTAAGGTTTTAAAAACCTCTTCCAGAATGGCTGTAAAAAGAATAGGTGAAAGGCAGTCGCCTTGTCTCACTCCCTTCTCAATCTGGAATTCCTCTGTTTCTTCATGTAGCATTACAGAGGCTGTGGCGTCCTTATAGATGCTGCGTAAGAGCTGGATATAATTGTCATCTATTCCTTGTTTCTCTGGTGCTTCCAGTGTGGAGGAGGTACAGAACGAGTCAAAGGCCTGGGCATAGTCCACGAAGCAGAGTACTAGTGGCATCTAGTGGAAATTCCTTGCGGAATCCAGCTTGTTCTCTGGGCTAAGCAGCTGCTAGGGACGTCTTCAGCCGTGAAGCTATTACTCTCATGAACGTTTTGTAAATTACAGGGAGGAGGCTGATTGTGCGGTAGTTGTTCAAATCTTTCTTGCTTCCTTTCTTATGCAAAAGGACAATCTTTGCATGATTCCAGTCCTTGGGAATTCTCCCCCGTCTAAGGCAATTTGTGAATAACTGCACTAAAAGGAGAGAAATCTCTGTAACACCAAGTTTAAAATATTCCGCTAAAACTCCATCTGCTCCCGCCTTTCCATTCTTCATCTTTTTGATGGCCTGTGTGACTTCTTCTGGGAGAATAGAGTGGGGATTTCTGAGTTTTGAGTTTCTTCTTGGTTTTCCTCTTCCACATTTTCTGTCTTCTTGTGTAAATTGGTGAAGTATTCGGTTACTGTCCTCAGTATTGCTTGTCTATTGGAAGTAGTTGTGCCATCTTCTTTCTGGACGACCAAGATTTGTTTCTTTCCCATTGCTCGGTGTTGTCTGACCCTCTTCTTGCTCTTGTTGTTCTCTATAGCCTCTTGCACAATTCTTTCGTTAAAATCCCTCACGTCTTCCTTCATTGCCACTCTGATAGACTTTCATAGTTCGACAAATTCGATATTTTCCTTTGGCAAGAGTGTTTCAGATGCTTTCGTTGTTTCATCATTTTCCTGGTTCTGTCGCTGAACTTCTTATCCTTTGGTCTTTTTGGTGTGCTTGCTACTTCTTCTGCCGCTGCCTTCAAGACTTACATGACTTTGGCTTCCAGTTCTACTTCTTGAAGTGCTGAAAACCTATTTCTTAGTTCTGGCTGGAACTCTTTCCGATTTTCTTCTAATAGTTTCAAACTACTTAATTATATATTAGATTATGAAGATGAAGTCTCTTAGCAGAGAACCAAGGATTGAATCGAATAAAACGGAATGAGTTTGTATGAATATACTTTCTTTCACCCAGAATTGTTCAGTTTGCATGATTAAAAAGAAAACATTCGCTGAATTACAAAGAAAATATCAATAATATTTGTTACGACGAGAAACATTCATTTCGCCTTCGTAAATTATACATCTATATTTGAGAGACAGTATCCAACTTGATAATAGAACTGTGATCTTTAAATTATTCGATGAAAAAATTTTTCCTTGAGTGATGAAGAGTGTCCAATCTCAACAAATTCCAAATTCTTCTTTTTTCTTCCTAGGAGAAATCTTAGGTTCCTTAAAACCTGTATATTTACGTGTATTTTTCGTCGACCTACTTCAACTTCTTTAGAATGAGTAAACACGCGATGCGTAGAAGTTTTTTTGGTAGGTTAATACTGACCTCGAGAAATATTGTAGGGGAAATCGAATTTTTAGTTACTATTAATGATGCAAGATCAATCCATATATGGAAGCAATTAAATAATATGACGCTTAGGTATTTTGAAATAAATGAAGGACCCGAATCATTTTACTGTAGGAAGTAGTCGAGGAAAATACATTTCGAATTTGTAAGTGTCGGAGAGATTCCTTCATTAGAATTAGTAAACATTAACAGTAAAGTCGCCCATAAGTTTCATTAGTTGAGCTGCACATTAGAGAGATTCACATACTAGTCTTCATTTCACTCCTTTAACCCCTCATTATTTTGCACGAACTCCACAGTTATCTATTCAGGAATGTTCGAAATAGGTGACCAGCTGCTCTGCAGGAATTGGATTCTCTTTTGTAGCAGATGGCGCGCAGTTGAATCATGAGTACCTGAACCCAACAGCTGGAAAGTAAGCCGAGTATATTTAGTAGGTTGAGAAATTTTGTGAATGATGCCTAAATTTAAGCGGTCAGTAAAGGTAATATGGCGTAATTATTACCTGTTAATTTCTCGACAGAAACATTATTTACAGTATTTTACCAGGCGGTTACTTGAAATCGACACATCACAAAAACTGGCAGTTATTTACCAATAGTCATAGTATTTTATCTTTGAAAATTTGAGTTTTATTTGGCGACCTATAACAATGCTGTCCTTAGAGACCTTCTTTGCTCTCGTACGTAGTTTGAAGCATGTAGGGTTGAACTTCCACCCTTAGATTGTTAACTGAAGAGTAGGAATATTCCTCCCCATCTCCTCTAAATTTTCTATAGTCAAAGGGAGTTCATTTCAGCCTCAGAAAAAGTCAACCCTCGAAACAAAAAACGGTATTTAGGAAAGAATTTTCGACGATTTGTGACGTAATATATAAATTTAAACATATGTTACCTTTCCGTTAGTCATTATTCTACATTTCGTGATCAACATTCATATTTTAATTTTCTTTTTTCTTTACTTCCTCTTACAGTTTTGGGAAAAATTTAAATGTCTTTAAAGCAACTATTGTCAAAATTAAAGGTGCCTTTGTGCGGAAACCATTTTCCATATACTTACTGACTTCTTTTCTTTAATATATGTATCTGGAAAGCAATGACGAAAATAATCTGCCTTTATCCATGGATTTCTTGGTTTTCAAATTTATTAGGCAAAGAACCTTTACCGAATTTTTAAACTTTTCTCAATCCCAAATCGGTCCCGCATTTATCTTGAAAAATATATTTAAGTTCGAAAAAGTGGATGTTATTGTCAAGGTAGCTTTTTATAGTTACCATGGGATTTGACGTTACCTAAGTTTTAAAAACCTCTTCCAGAATGGCTGTAAAAAGAATAGGTGAAAGGCAGTCGCCTTGTCTCACTCCCTTCTCAATCTGGAATTCCTCTGTTTCTTCATGTAGCATTACAGAGGCTGTGGCGTCCTTATAGATGCTGCGTAAGAGCTGGATATAATTGTCATCTATTCCTTGTTTCTCTGGTGCTTCCAGTGTGGAGGAGGTACAGAACGAGTCAAAGGCCTGGGCATAGTCCACGAAGCAGAGTACTAGTGGCATCTAGTGGAAATTCCTTGCGGAATCCAGCTTGTTCTCTGGGCTAAGCAGCTGCTAGGGACGTCTTCAGCCGTGAAGCTATTACTCTCATGAACGTTTTGTAAATTACAGGGAGGAGGCTGATTGTGCGGTAGTTGTTCAAATCTTTCTTGCTTCCTTTCTTATGCAAAAGGACAATCTTTGCATGATTCCAGTCCTTGGGAATTCTCCCCCGTCTAAGGCAATTTGTGAATAACTGCACTAAAAGGAGAGAAATCTCTGTAACACCAAGTTTAAAATATTCCGCTAAAACTCCATCTGCTCCCGCCTTTCCATTCTTCATCTTTTTGATGGCCTGTGTGACTTCTTCTGGGAGAATAGAGTGGGGATTTCTGAGTTTTGAGTTTCTTCTTGGTTTTCCTCTTCCACATTTTCTGTCTTCTTGTGTAAATTGGTGAAGTATTCGGTTACTGTCCTCAGTATTGCTTGTCTATTGGAAGTAGTTGTGCCATCTTCTTTCTGGACGACCAAGATTTGTTTCTTTCCCATTGCTCGGTGTTGTCTGACCCTCTTCTTGCTCTTGTTGTTCTCTATAGCCTCTTGCACAATTCTTTCGTTAAAATCCCTCACGTCTTCCTTCATTGCCACTCTGATAGACTTTCATAGCTCGACNTATTTCACCTTACAATTTAATATATAAACAACTCACAGACAGGACCCCCGGCCTCAAATCATCCTCTGCACCAAGCCTCCAAGTAGCTGGATTACAGGAGTACGCCACCACTTCCATTACAAAATTCTCAAGGATGAATATATAAATATGTAATGATAAAATATATACGAAATCTCGAACTGAGGGCCCTCAACTGCCTCAAAAACTCGAAGACTCGGTGTGGGAACATGTCAAAAAGTATTTCTAAGTCGTCCAGGTGATCAGTTTAGAGAAACACTGTTTCCATCACATTTTGTTAATATCTATTTATATTTTGCCGCAGGAACATTCCAAATAAGCCTAGTTGAGAGGCATTCATCTTGGAATTTATTCATATTTATCTCATTATATGACAGAAAATTGTAAATAACCCTCTCCTGTGAGTATGAACACACCTTTCAAAGTTCTCCGAATTCCAGCTTTCTCGTTTCGAATAGTCGTCGGAGGGCGGTCCTTTCGTAAACGGCAATCAATCCTCGAAACTTTCAACTCTCTCAATCCGTCTAGAGCGCTCAGACGTTTGGGGGATCTGGGAAAGCACTTGCCGCAAAGGAAACCTCCCGCGCTTTCGAACACTACGCATCGGTGGGCCCCTTCGGATACCTCGAGGAAATCCTAGAATTAAGACTCGGGAGACCTAGTAGGTGCTGTGGGGTGTCTGCGAAACAGGAACGGCACATGTCACCAAAACGGTCTGAATATTGATCGTGTTCTGTGGAGGGGATATGGGGGTCTGAAAATCGTCCCGCAATTGAGCAGCGCGGCAGTCCTGGCTTAGTTACTCCCTCGGACAGTAAGGGGAGTGAGGGGGAAAGGGATCGGATGGGGAAAGGAATAGCGTGCGACAAGGGTTTGCGGAAGGGAGGGAAGGAATAGTAGGGATCTCGCGCGAGGTGACTATCCTACCCTCCGAAAGGTGGCAGGGCGATCGCCACGCGGCTCACCCTCTTTCGTTCGCTTTGCCGTCAGTCTGATTGCGGAGGTTTCGGTGTGTGCGCCGTTGTTTAAAGGTGGAAGAGATCTTTATTTACGAAAACGAAGTGAGTTTGGTGAAACGAAGCGAAACTCGGTGTTGGATTTGGAGGAGAGGAAGGGGTAGATTTTCTCTTCTTTTTCGCGGCCCTCGGAGGTGGAGCCGCGGGCAAGTTTGAGGTGAGTTTTCGGAGGGAGGGAGCGTGGGGGAGGGAAACTCGTCTCGATTCGGAGAATTTTTCGCCGTTGGATGGCCGGAAGCGTTGGATACCGAAGGTCAGATAGGGTCGTCTGCAACCTGACCTTTGTTTTGTTTTTGGGAAAATTGTCGGAGCGGAGTTTATTTAGCATTTGTCGGAGAATTCAAGCGGAAAACATCCGCGGAGAATGAATCGCTGATACGGAAATCCTTTCGTAAATCTCTTGTTTTGGTTGTCGTGTATGTGGTTGGTGTAAAAGTGCTTCGTTCAAATACAGAATTTTCTCTCGAGGCCGTCTATATTCTTACATAACTGTCGAAATTGACCTTCAAAATTCAGGTTAGCGCTAACTGTCGAATAGACAATAAACGTCCTCATACAATATTACAATGTTTTGCAATCGAGTATTCGATCCTGTACACAACTAGCACACCCTTAATAATATCAGATTAAAAGCTTCACGATATCTTACCACGATCACTACTAAAATAGGAATTTTCATCGGTTATATTGGTGTTTATTATTATCACGTTGAATTACTCTGTAATGATCGGTAGAGTAATGATATTGTCGCCGTGGATCCGAATTTAACGCATTAAAAACAATGATCTTTTAACAGCTCTATACGTTGTTTGGAAAGAACGTTTTAAATAATCTCGTTATTCCAATGTTTCGACTTTTGAACTTACTATCTTAACTTAACTAATCTCTTAAGTATTTAACGTTCCATGAACTAGAAAACGACGTTTGAAAGTGTGCTTTCTTAAGTTTTGCTTGGAAACATACAACGGAAGAAAACTCGAAAGGTAAAACTAGCTTAGGTTTGAAAAGAATGACACATTTTTTCATTATTAGTATTCTTATTTGCGTCGAAAACTGGTTTCGTCCCTTACTTGATTTGGGTTCAGCCTTTGACGGAGCGAAGAATTTTGCAAAGTTGCCTCTTTCGCTTTTTAGTCCAGAATCTGGAATTCTAGAAACATTCTTTTGAACAAGATTCCAACCATGCTAAAATTGTTTTTTTTAAGAAAAAATGTAATGCTTCCAATGAAAAAAGGTTATTTTTTGTCGTGCTTTTTGTAATTCTGAAATGATGAATAAAATATGACGGCCGCTGTGATCGAGTTTTGTTTGGGAAAGATCGAAGGCTGGAAAGTTATTTTTTCGAAGAAAAATCGTCGCGGCTGCCACTTCCGAAGGATATATGTTTTGTGATATTCCCGTTTATTTATGTTTCCATGAATAATCATAAGAAAAAGAGGGCATAAAAATAATTATAAATCTTTCGAAATAGATTAGTAATGAATAAGCACGGAGAGACTTCATATTGTATAGAAAGTCGATTTTCCTGCTTAATATACGTATATGTACATATTGTTAATTGCATAATACGCTAATATATATTGATGGTCGAGGTTCAAATATTCGGTTTCATCATCATAGGAAATGTTCGTAGCATTCGCAAATTCTTGCATTCGCATTATAGTATAAAATTTGATTATCGAAAAAAATTCATAAATATTAATCCAGGAAAAGTTGTGAATTCTAATTCCTTGTTAAAATCTTGTGTCCCGAATTATTACCTTGTAATCCTATGTTACTTTTGCTTGGATTTTCTTGTAATGCATAGTTTATAATAACATATTTATTCAAAAGAGTATATCATATTTAATCACATTGATATTAAACATGTGATAGTAGTTTCTTTCTAGTGTATTTTTCCTAGTGTATCTTCCTAGTGCACGAAATTTTATTCTTGATATCAGTAAAAGCAATTTTAATGTTAAATGTATAGTTTGGAGACAAAGTAACATGATTTTTCGCGAATTTCAACATTCGCGAGGTAATTGGGAACTTATCTCTCCCGAATATTGAGGGACCGGTGTATAACGAGTCTAATGTCCTCGGAGGTCCTCTTTGGTTAAGTCATGGCGAATAAATTATCATTCAATTATTTTCTAAGAAAACGTTTCCTGAACTGGTCGTTATCAATAGTCAGGATTAATTTGGGAACTTGTCGTTGAGATTCTCGCACGTTCTTGCGCGCAGGCTGATATAATTTGCATTTCGTTGAATGCTTTTTATTACCAGAAATTGTGCAAGCATTGCTTATTGAACCACAAGAAAAACTGTATGGATTTTGATTTTGTTATTATTTTGAATTTTTTAACGGTTAACTTTAAATTTAAGCTAATTGAATTTGTAGTATGAAAATAATACAATGATTAAGATGTAAGAAGGGTTTCAAGAATCGTAAAACAAAATCTCTTCAGTGATTACCTTGGAATTACTGTTTTAACAAAGGAATCTGAAGGTCTCTTCAGTTAATCTTTAAAAATCCTTAGGGTCAAATCCCATCCATTGATCCATCAGGCTCAAATTCCAATCTACATTAATGGCGATTTATGAACATCATCAAGTCTCGTCTTATATGTATTATGCGGTTTTCATTTATATAATCATTGTTGTTACTAAATTTAGGCTTACTAATTTAGGCAGGCCAAGAAACGTGATACATCTTGAGGTCGTGCAGTGGTTAATTTTTCACTTTTCTTCTCGTAAGCATAATTGCGTACTTCTTCGCAGTTATAGGTTGGAGGACGTGATGTTTGCTATTCAGTAGTTATCAAAATTAACATTCTATTTATTGGCTCAAGTAGTGTAATATGGTTGAAATTTTAGACTCGTAATTATCGAAAATATAAAATTTATCAATAATGTATTATGTGCTTAATTAAAAACTTCAATGAAGTATAAAAAAATAAATATCGTTTGATTAGCTTTCTTACATCACGTTTTAGAGAGACTAAACTCAATATGCGAAGGCGTTACTTCGTGGAAGGCCAAACTAAAGAAGAGGGAAAACTTTGTACACTTCCACAGGTTTTATTCTTATGGCGACATGTTTCGCTAGCGTCTTCATTTTAGAGAGACTCTCGGCTATTTAATTTCTCCAATCAATTCTTCTGCGGTTTAATATGAAACTCACATATATATATATTTATTTATCTATTCCTCAAAATGGATAAAAGAAGTTCTCGATGCCACTTTTGATACGTAGAAGTCCATTCTCTAATAGAAGGTACATTTTTGAAGAAACACGATGTTAAAACTAATTAATTAGCTTTCTGAATTCCTCAGACGAAAATAGACAGCCTTGAATAGTTTGAAAGTGTGCCTCGTCATTATCACACACTCGCCAAAATTCGTTACTATTGCGTTGTACGGAATTGCATCAGCTAATAAAATAGTGCTTGTTTTTAATCTTGGGTTTCTTCTGAGCCATTTACTATCATTGAATTCGCCCCCTTATACGTGGGGATATGATCAAGGAAATCAGCTCGGGAATCCATCAAGGTGAAGCACATAAACGAAATGAGAATCGCAGCGTATCTTTGTACTTCGCTGGCTTTCAGGTGACGCCATGCGTATTTCCGCCTTCCCTCAACAAATCATGACGTCGAGGCATCCATTCAGTCCACCCGCGATACATCTCTCGTCCGATTTATCCCTTTTCACCCGCACAAATTCCGTCTAGCTTTTCAGGTAAAGCCTGGAGATAACTTTGCGATTGTCAGCGATGAAAAGTTAGAATTGTTTCGGAGTAGGCGTCGTCGTTATTGCGGGGTTGTATGGGAGAAAGAGGGAAGGACCGGGAATGCGAGGGCGTGATAGACTCGCGTGCGTCGTATTATGCAGTAAGAGATAAGGCGAAAGAAGGCTGGAAGTTTAAAGGGGGAAAAGGGGAGAAAGGGGAAAACGATGAGGGGAGATCGTTATCTCTTTGGGTGCCATGTGCTCATCCCCGGCCCCGTTTGGTTCTGCAACCGGGAGTGACCGCGGTGCAATGTGCAATCGCCTCGGGTTCTTCCTTAGGGGCGGCTCCTCTCTAAAGGTCTGATAAACGAAGAAAATAATGGCTGGAATTCTAGTACAAGTCGAAGTATATCAATTTGAAGCATGCCGCACCAGTAGAAAATTTTGAAGGAGAAAATTACGTATAAATAATCGGTTTGTATACGTAAAAGGTTGCAGTTTAACCACTTTAGGGAGTTCGCGTCTGTAAAAATTTCCCGCACGACGAAATTTTGAAGTCCTCTTCGTCGATATCCCCATTTCCCTCTCTAACGTTCCCACTCATACTAATTGTAACTCCATTTATTTTGGTTTCGCCCAAAAGTAAGATCGCGGATTTGCAATCCAAGCAGATTACTAAAACATTACATTTCATGACGAAATGAAGATTAAAATTCCCTCAAACACTGCTTGCTGCTACAAAAATTTTGATTCTGCCATTTTTAGATTTTATTTGAGTATCCATTACTAAATTCTTGCATTTTTCAAAATAAGTTCAATATTTGGCATTTGATAAGGTCTTTCATCGTATAGATTGTATATTTAATTCAAAATTGAAGAAAGAAAATTATTTCAGCGCAAAGGAAATTTGGTATAAACTATGGAATCCTAGATAAAAATAATTCAGCCTGGAGAGCCTTAATGAAATTTTATCCAATTAGATCATGGATATTTCTGAAAGAACCTTCAGGTTTCTTTTATCTGTAATTATACCCTTAAGGATACTACCCTCCCTTTTTATTACGTTGGGACGAAATTGGTCTTCACTCTTTACCATACAGTTGAAAGCGACATCTTATCTATTTAGTGGCATTTAAGAAACAGTTAAGTGAATAACGGTTGTATATAACGTACACGTAATCCCTTACCGAAATGCACAGTGCAACTTTGATTTAGAAGTAGAATCAGCCTGGGAGATATACGACAATTAGGAACAAAACAATTTAATCTAAATATATAATATTTATACGCGAGCTGTTCTAGTTCAGATTTATTAGACGTGTAACCTCTTTCTAGCAGTCTACGATAGCTCCACTTGGGGAAGGACATCTGATATCTCCTCCCTAGACTAATCTGCACAGCGCACTGATTCTATGCCCTGGAGCGTGACGACGGTAGGGAGGGAAAAAGGACGCGTTGTTGCCATCTTTATACCCTCCAATTGTTCCCCAGACACTAGAAACTCGGTTAATCTATCCTATTTGTTAGCCACGAACTTTTGGCAGTATTTCCCCTTCAATTTAGAACATTATGCCCTATAACTCACATGTTCTTTCGTACACCATGACTCCGTTTATTGCGCTGATGGGAATCAAAAGAATACATCGTGTGATTTTCTATTATACTTTGATTTTTTGGCTTAAAAGTTTGTGAGTGTATAACTGGAATGTTTTCAAAGAATTTTCATTGATATTTTTTTGATCTTACAGTGTGGTAAACTGATGATTTACAACTTCCGAGGTCTATAAGAAATGATTTATCGTCTTTCGTTCAATCACTGTTGAAAGTAGATTCCGTGAATGTTAATTGTACTTATTATTTGGTAGCTGGCTCTAATCTACACTAATAACAGACAGGAAAAATTTGAATTCAGAAAAGATTCATAGGATAAGAATCATGTACATCTCTAGATTTATTAAAAGATTACGGAAGTATTTGGGTATTATAAATTATATGGATGTCTTACAACTGGGAAACGACAACGTGAAGGAATGCATATGAAACGAGTTTTACTTAGTGGAGATTGTTCAGTCAGTCAAATGCACAAGTTAATCTCTTAGATTTTAGCGTTCAACACTACCGTCAAAACATTTAAACACATTATATTCCGTAGCTCAAAATGTGGTGCTAATTTTGTACTAACTAACTCCCGTTTAATTAGCCCGAGACGCCCCTAGCTCCCTCTGCATTGCCTCTCATTTCTCCAGTAGATTTGCACCAGCCCGTAAAGAAAAACTGTCGCAATCGCGAAAAAATTTGCTGCAACCGCGATAGTTGAAGCCAAAAATTCTTTTTATCTCTCGAAGCTTTATTTACGAGCAGGACACGCTCTCATTTGTTCTAAACAGACGATATAATTCTAGAAATATTCCCCGTGCATTTTTCACAGATTCGACGGCCGTGAAGGCAGACCATCTCGTGTCAGCGTATTCGCTCGCTCCATGTAATTTATTGCGGGCTGACGTCCGTAACGGTCTTCCTTTTAATTTTAATGTACCGCCGTCAATTTATGGGACGCACGTTTCCCCAGGACGGAAAATTTTTTGCGTGTTCCACGCCTCTGTATTTCGAAATTCCTCAGTGGAAACCATTCGTAAAGTGAGACCATAAAAATCGGACAAACCAAGCTCTCCGAGGTTGCCTCGACGTTTAACTGGGTAACGGCAGTAATTTGGGGCTCGCGATGAGTAATTGAATGTATCCTCCTACAAAGTCTAATTTTTTCGTCATCGTCGGATTCGTCAGAAAAACAATGCAATTCAGACGTGCGGTCATATTTTTTTAGGCCTGATTTTCTTTGGAATGTAGTTACTGTAAATATAAGGCCAGGGATAGGTTTATAAAGTTAAAATAGACATTTCCATAAGGATCATAAGTTTGTTTGTTTAGAATTCTTCCCCGCCTCCGTTCTTTACCTACAGGGTCAGCTGATTCTAACAGGTAAATATTAGTGATATGATGATGAGCTTTAGTTCCGGCTAACATATTACAAGAGGCCGCCCTTTCTGCCTCCAAATCGTAGTGTATTGTTAAAAGTGATTCGACAGCTGAGGTAAATTCGCATTGAGGCCCCCACCGGGAATCGAAACCGGAACCGCTTTCACCGGAGTCGAATGACTCGCTCATTCGGCTATCCGGGAGCCCGTCCTAATCTTCCGTCTCCCATCGGAATCGAGCAAAAATTGCTCGTAGCAAAGTTACAAAATCTATCACCTGTGCTATACATAGATTCATATAAAGGAGATGTTAAAGTTGATGGATAGAAAACCTATTTCCGAGAAGTCTAAAATAAATGCTAAAAACCTTTCATGTTATACAATCATCAGAAATACTATTTTCACCAATTGACAATGGCGGATTTTGGGGAGAAACCAGAGTAGTTGCAACGCAACGATACTAACGATGATATCTCAGATATGTTTCAATAGGAGTTAATAGCTAGCTTCAGAATGTCTCGATTCGTGGATGAAGTAAGTCTGCTAGTCTTTCATTGGTGAGAGATTGAATTTCAATGCAATCAGAGATAAAACTAATACAGCAATTGGGCTCTTTCCATCATAGCAGTCATTTTCATAATTTTACGCAAATCACTTATTTATAGAGCATTCATTTTATCGCGGTACTGTTTTTCGAAGCTCTACTACAAATAAACGCCGACTTAATCAGCGTGGAATAATAAAACAACGTTTCTTTCGGCGGCGTCATTCACGATCTCCTTTTCAGCCGTCAGGTGAATAGGAGAAGAAAGGCCTGCGAGCAGCGGAAGGGTGAACTCAAATCCGTCTTCCCCACGAATCGATTTCAGAAGAAAGGCCTTTTTCCGCGAAAAATGAAATGACGTGACTCCGCGGTTCGCTGCCATAATTACCGCTTTAAAGGGAAAGTTTATTACTCACCGGTGATTGTTTCCACGATCCGCTGTCACGCTCTAGCAGCGCATTAAACAGTTTTTATATTGTATTTCGAGGTTATCGGTTCGTGATGGTTAGCTCCGTTTCACTATCAATGTTGCCGAGGCCTTCATCGGGTCTTTTCGTGGCTAAGGTCTCATTTTCTCGAGGATTTCCGCCTGTTGTTAGGTTAAGTCTTCTTTAGAGTTAGTCTTGTTGTGGCTCTGTCAACGAGGCATCTCATTTTGCAGTTTTATTCCGTGAACGAAAAATAATGTGAGTTTTCGAGTTGGTAGTGGGACGCCAAATTTCGTGAGCATCCTCGAAAAGGAAATGCGCGAAAAAGAGAGAAAGGTACAGAAAAGGGCCGCGCGTGGTCTGCTATGACGATAGCGGTGTGTATTCATTTTAAGAAATGAAAAAGGCTGAGAAAACCATATCAGAAAAATAGTTAAATGTTCGTTTCTATATAAACACACGCATAAATCAATATATTTATATATAACTTATAATATATGGCAATGAATGACTGCTATAAAGGTGCTAGAAAGCATCTCACATTATGAGATATCAACTAGTCTTTTTAAAGTAAGCTATTACAGAGTGAAGGCGTTTAGCCGTTGCTGAAGAAGTTAACGCGAAGGAAATATTTTTATGTTATTCATATAACCGATGGAGATAGTTATTTCGTTCTAAGCCATCCAAATTTCCATTCTAAGTGGATCTTATTACAAATTATTGGATTGGTAATGTTCAAGTTAAGCTGAAATTGCTGAAGAAGAGTCATAGAATGAATTTTCACATCAATTGCCTCATTGCAGACTGCACGACAGTTTACTGGACGACGACATAATTTACTGATGATTTCTTTTACTTTTGGAGTTTAAAAGTAGTAAAACATCGGCTCGCCCTTGGTTTGCGTAAAGGTATTTTTAATTACTAATGAACATGTCACCCGCCAGAGTAGTTTACCCTATAATTTAAAATTCTCACCAGACACCACTCCACGTTTTCCTTCGTTACGGGAAAAAGTTTATGGTCTTCACTCTTCTTATTTTGATGTTTTATTCACCTTCCCTACCTCTTGGAGGGTGCTGTTAAGGTCATTCACTCCTTTTTCATTGCCCCCAAACATTTCATTCCTCCCTATTAATTTCCACCTTTTTTCCTTCCTTCCTCTTCACCTCATAACCTGAGGTGACCTTTACTTTCCGAATTCTGTTTGGCGCCTCGTATTGCACAAATGTCAACTGGAGGGTGAGTGGGTGGTGAAAGGTCCATGGAAAGGATCTTGAGAAACGGTTCAAAGAAAGAAAACCATAGCTACGTAAAAGGCCACAAAAGAACTTGAAAAGAACAAAACCAATTGGCAATTAAAGATGAAAATATTTAGTTTACCTTTTTAAAGCATATGCAAAATATGCTCTATTTCGCTCTTTTATTTTCATAACCAATGTATGGTAATGATGTTTGAAGTTAAATAGATTCCAACATATGTGCTGTGAAAGAGTTGTGAGTTTCATATTTTTTTAATTGCATTAAGCCGCTATTCTTTATTAAAATCACAATCGTAATTCGAATATTGAAAATATTACATCATAAAAATAAGGTTCGGGGTTATTTCTAATAATTTATAGATCGCCTTTAATTTTCAAACGTATATTTGAGCTCCTGAGTATTTATGAGGTATTCGAGTTTTCAAAAATATTTTTCATAATAGTAATATACTAATAGTAATATTGTTGAAAGCAAAGTTCATTTCGCACGTGAGCCCTCACCGGGAATAGGAGGCTCACGCGTCCTAGTGTAAGGTTAACGCTTTCCTTTTATCCATGAAAAATACAAATTCACGAACATTATAATATCGTAGGAGATCATCTTACTGCTTGAAGCTATTTTATTTTGAATAAAAATGTGCCAGAGGTTCTGAAAATGTAAAATTTATTCAATTATTCACAACGAGAAACAAAAGAATATTAGCAGCTGAGTGCAATTTAGGAGGTTTGAAACTAATAGTGAAAAATGTTCTGACCGCAAGAAAACTATATTGAGTGAGGCTGAGAGCCAAAAAAAACTTTTCTATTTCTGAGAGCGAATTTATTAGACGTATTGTTATCACNTTTTTCTAAACTCTTTTTTGTTCTTTAGGTAAGGGTATTAAAACCTCTTCAGGCTAACTGTTCCACTCTTTAATCCCTCTATTTATGAATGAGTACTTAGGTAAATCTGTTCTTTGCTTCCTCAGCTTTAACTTCTGCTTCTGCTTATTTCAACGTCTAACATAGTAAAAGTATTCTTGTAGTAATTCAAAGGGATATATAAAGCATAGGCAATTTTTCTCTCCTTGCAAACACAAATTATGTTTTTCATTATAACTGTCACTCGGTCTCATCATTCTTTCACGGCTTATTGTGCTTTTAGTGTGTGTATATAATAATAATAATAATACTTTATTAGGGAGAAAAGTGTAAGTAATGTCCAATTATTCTCTTGTAATTTCAGTTGGATATATAAGATATTCTCGGAAGATTTTGTGTACAATATCTTGTTAATTAATTATATTTATTTATTCTTCTAATAAAATAATTGCTTATTGTAAATTTATTTTAAATTTGTGTTTGCGTCCACCTTGTTGAATGGCAGCGAAGATAGTGTGTCAGGAGAATCATTTGAGTAAACTGAAAGCAGTTGGAATTGATTATGTAAGGAGTTTGTGAGATAAATACATGGAAGTCAATCAGTAGTGATTTTAAAAAAAGATTGGCTTCGTGACGAGTATTACTAAGTCTTTAAACATCGGTTTTGAGATAGGCCAATGATGAAGGAAGCAGAATGAGTAACATCGTGTATAATGAGAATGTGAATGGTAAGAAAGGGAGAGGAAGACCAAGAAAGAGCTGGTTGAATGAGCTGAATTAGATTTTTATGGAAAAGGCGTTCGTAGCTTAAGTGATAAAAGAGTTAATTGGAAAGATACGCGCTAATCTAGTAAGGAAATAGGGTGAGTGATTTCTATGTGTTTATGTACAAAATATTGCACAAACAACCGGGCAATGAGATATCTCGGCGAAGTATTACTCGAATACCCAGGTGCTAAAAAAATGAATGCATGGAATGTATTGGGTCACTACTTCCATAACTTCTGGTCAGTATGCGCTGGTAAAGTAGCGGTAGAAATGGAAAAAAATATCAGGAATAAGGGAGCAATACGAGAGATTAAAGGAGGAAGGAAAGGTGGGGAAGGAGGTAAGCGGAGGTCGGAGACAAAACAGGTGAGTATTGAACCGCGTGCCCATAGGGTGCACGCGAACCGAAGATAAGCATCTGGGCGTACAGGGAGGGTTGCGTCGGCGAAGGTTAGCGTCTCTCCCAAGTCTGGCCTCCGTCTTCAGGTGAATTCGGATGGGAATTCGTTCACGTAGCTTTTGGGATTCCAGCGGCTTATTGTGGGAGGAGAGAATGGGATTTCCAGAAGTAAACTAGGACGGCGTCTTGCGGCATTCCGTGGTATTCCGCATAATAGGAAGGGTGGAATTTTTTGTGGGCTTCCTTCCAAAATTTATTTCCATCGAAAGGTACTTGTTTGCGAGCGGGAGAGAGCATTGGAAAGGAAATGTTGAGGGGATGGGTCGAGGATTTCTTTTATTTAAAGAGAATTTCCCCAGGCGTATGTTAGGGGAATTTATTTTTACATTCCTACACATGCTAGAGTCGAAACCAAAATCATAAAGGGAGAATTAAAGAAGGCACTTCGTAGTTTCCACACTAAATGTTTTATTTAAACACAACCGGTTTCAGCTAACGCCATCATCAGGTGAGAGAACGGAAAAGCAAGCACAAATATATATCAAAGCAGTTTTGCTTTGATATATATTTGTGCAAACATTATAAAGGGAAATAAAGCCCATTTTAGACATCATTTGTATTTATATGCTAAAGGTGGATTCTTGGTTTAAATAATCCCTTTCAATACTTGTAAAGTATAAATTTGACGCGGGTGAGAGCTTATATAGGAGAATGGTTTCCGTCTGCGTATTTCATCATTGAAATTCTTTTTAAGGTATTGCAAATGTTTTTGCACGTTTATGAACTTGGATGTGTTTAAAATGTAATTCTCATCCTTTTGGCCAGAGTGTGATCGAAGATCTTCAAACCAAATTTTTCCAACTAAAACGTTCGTAAAATATCGAATTTGCTGTTGTATTTTTGCTTCTGCCTTACGCTTCTTCTGTTCGGTATCATTCATAAGTAAAAGTTGTTGAATAGAAAATTTTAAATATGCTCTGGCCATACATAGTGCTACGATATCGTAACAAAACGAATGGATATATCTTTATGTTTAAATTCATTTGATGGCCACTGGTATATCCACATGAAGCCACGTTCAGTCCAGTATTTTAGTGTACGTGTGTTCACAGCTCTGAAAATAAATGCATTTGATGGAACCTATGTACATTAATTTAGTCTGTTGGGAATCTTATTTTATATTATTTATTTTCATTAGATCTATACGAAGAATTTTCTTCAGGAATTAATTGCTCATTATTTTTCGATATTTCCGTACGGAAAACGGTTTTATTCTTATGGCGACATGTTTCGCTAGCGTCTTCATTTTAGAGAGACTCTCGGCTATTTAATTTCTCCAATCAATTCTTCTGCGGTTTAATATGAAACTCACATATATATATATATTTATTTATCTATTCCTCAAAATGGATAAAAGAAGTTCTCGATGCCACTTTTGATACGTAGAAGTCCATTCTCTAAGGTACATTTTTGAAGAAACACGATGTTAAAACTAATTAATTAGCTTTCTGAATTCCTCAGACGAAAATAGACAGCCTTGAATAGTTTGAAAGTGTGCCTCGTCATTATCACACACTCGCCAAAATTCGTTACTATTGCGTTGTACGGAATTGCATCAGCTAATAAAATAGTGCTTGTTTTTAATCTTGGGTTTCTTCTGAGCCATTTACTATCATTGAATTCGCCCCCTTATACGTGGGGATATGATCAAGGAAATCAGCTCGGGAATCCATCAAGGTGAAGCACATAAACGAAATGAGAATCGCAGCGTATCTTTGTACTTCGCTGGCTTTCAGGTGACGCCATGCGTATTTCCGCCTTCCCTCAACAAATCATGACGTCGAGGCATCCATTCAGTCCACCCGCGATACATCTCTCGTCCGATTTNAAGTGTAAGTAATGTCCAATTATTCTCTTGTAATTTCAGTTGGGTATTTATGTTATTCTCGGAAGATTTTGTGTACAATATCGGGATGCGTTTAAATATAACTATAAGTAGTTATATTAATAGGAATAAATAGGACGTTTCTTTTCCATAAACTTTGGGTGATGTATATATTTAGGAAATAAAAGGAAGTAGAATCATCGGCTCTTTTAACAATTTCCTTACCTTTTTATTCCTTAAAGGAAAAACATGCAATTACATTTTTTGGGCCCAATACATGTCGTTTCCAACATCTCAGCCAATGGAAATAGCTATATTCAGTAATTGAAGGAAAGTAAGTTGGTTTTATCCCTATGCAAATCGCATGATAAACCTTTCCTACACTTTTACGATAAATAGGTCAATGTAATGTAGAATATCACATGTTATTGTTTACATTTTGAGGTATAATCAACTAAATGGTTAAATCACTTGCTCAAGAGGATTTTCCGAACAGTTCTTAGATATTTCCAACCAACTTCCTTTACTTTGCGAAAGACCAATTCAAAGATTTGTTTGCAGTTTTAATTCTTACGGTATTCAAAGTAATGAAGAAAAACATACTTCAAATGATGAACCCATCCGTCTCCTCCGTATTTTCTGTTACCTATAGAATCAATAAAATTCTGTCAAGGAAAAAAATAGAAAGAGCTTCCTCGCAGTTGTCATAAAGCTGCCTGTCCTTCGCATGGAATAATTCCTTCTTCAGAACTCACAAATCTGTCACTCTTTCATTCCTTCTCCCGCAGAATGTTTACGCCGGCGAAGGCGCGCCGTAACCATGGCGACCGATAACCTCCCCGACCACGTGACGTAACTCCCCCACAAGTGCTTCGAAATGCTACGTGCATGTCTTTGGTGGCCTTTAATAGAGTTCAGACATAAAGCATAAAAGTCACGCCGAAGAAAGCAATTTTATATGTGGTCACTCAACCATTTCCGGGACAGGTTAACTGTTTCTCTCTCCTCTAAATTCATACTTAGAAGTCGACTGAGTCTTGGATAAGGCTCAAATCAAGAGAAGTTGACTTAACTCTCGTAATGTATGCATAATGATAAATATCTGGTTTTTATCAGCACACGGTTTGAAAGATTATCTGCTTCATGAAGTGTAAGCATATTTTGAGAAAATAATTTGAGGATTTATAATTGTTTTACTGCTCTGGAGATATGCAGATGTAAAACACCCGCCAATCTAACAAGTTACATCGATATCAAGAGGGTTCTCAAATAAAAATAAATAATCCACTTTAGTCCTTCTTGACATTGATGAATCTACTCTGCGAGAGGTAATTTCATAACCAAGAGACCATAATCTTGTCTTGTGAGAGAGGTTTATGGGTGATGGCCGCCAGTATTTTCAAATGTATTATCGTAATAAAATTACGAGAGAGTTAATACTGGATTATATGTATTTCCTACTAACTACGATATAACCTTCTTAGTTTCAATAAGGTTTCATCTAAACATTGGAGACTTCTGAGAGCAAGGTGCCTTCATTTGCCGATTTCTAGATATTATCCCCATTTGTAGACCAATATTCCCATTAAAATTCTTTTTCTAAAAATGTTTTCCCATTTATTTTTCTTCTTGAGATCATTAAAATGATTTAGAGATAGGATAAGTTTTATTGCCTGTTTACACTCAGCAGTAAAGAATTCGGAAAAGTGGGGATTACCAATATGAATTATAAAATCTCTTTCGGAACATTATCAGTTTCAAAGAATGACAGCGATTGATAGCCTAACACGTTTTACTGTACCATGTTTGTGTGCGTTTTATAACGCAATGCGTGTATTGGTAAAGAACACATGCTCATTTTTTCAAGAAACAAATCACCTCGAAATATGTGTATACACAACCGAATAGATTAAATGCAGAGAAGTCACTATTAAGATTATTTTGAGGAAGACTATTACGATTAAAAGGTATCTATATTTAAGTTCAATTTTTTTCTTTTGCCAGCAAGTATTGTTACCACCACTAAGAAAAGAACTTTATTAAAGCAGTTACAGAATGGCTTCTAAATCACAAAGATGTAGAATTTTTGTATTAACAATATTGTGTGAAGGTGATAAATGCTTTATATTATATGTATATGTTTGTGTACAATTTTGTTTTTGACACTGGTCTTAAGTTTCTTTTATTTTCTTCATTATTTTTCTATTGTATTTTTTAATTTTATGAAGAGTCGGTAACCCCGAAGCTAGTGCTTATCATCAGTGGGGTACCTATATTCCTCTATAAGCTATATGTTTTGTATGTAATTTGATTAATGTAAAGGAATAAATATTATTATTACTATTAAAATATGTTTTTACACAAGCGAATATATTAAATACAGAGAAGTCATTATTGAGAGCTTATCGAGGAAGACTATTACGATTAAAAGGTAATTACATTACATGCATGCTTTAGAATTTACTTACCAGCTCAAAATACTTTCAGAGAAAGATTGTCAGAATTTTTACCACCGTTTTCTTATATACTTTTGCTTACAAAATTTTCACTTCCAAATATGTCAACACGTACACCAATTACGGTACGCAAAAGATAGAATTGGTAATCATTTTCACTCCACATTTTTATGAGAACTCAGGATATTTTATTTTGCTGTAAAAATAAAAACGGAAGATAATTTTTTAAAACGATCAATATTCGATGTAAAAATACTATCAATTTTTTGTAATCTAAATCATTCGATCACAATGTTTCTCTTTCTAAAATAGAAAACAATAATCTCCTTCATAGCTAATCCATCGACGTTCTCAAGCCTAGATTGATCACAGAAAGTGTAGCTATTACGTTCGTTTACCATTTTTAGATTAATAAAAGATCATGGATATAGGTAGAATCGGACCTTTAGGGGACATGTTACGCGAGATAAACTTTTTGGAAAGGATTATAAAAAAGCCTGCCAGTGGGAGGACAGAAGCAGTAGCGAGGGCGGCAAAAGAGGAAACGAGAGAGGATATCGAGTGTGTGAGGAAACGAGAGAAAAAATTAGAGGGAAAGTAGGTTGGCGTGAGAGAAAAAAGAGAAATTTACTGAGGAAGAGAGGAATGGGAAGACAAGAGGGATGCGAGGGTTTGCCACGTCATGCGTCAAGGGATGTTCCGTACCCTATCCGGCGGCGTTGCCAAATTTAACCCAAGCTTCATTCTCATACGTCCACTACCCTCCCAGCCTCCCTCATTCTGCCACAGTTTCGCCAACCACCCCTTCCGACACCCCTCTCGCCCCTCATTCACCCTCTCCCGTCCCCGGATACTAGGGACCAGCCCCTAAAGGGTGAGAGCAAGGGATATGGAGCAGATTTGCAGGCACGTCCTTATATGGAATGGAAGCCGCACATGGGTTTTAAATCTCTTTGGGAGCGTTGTCAAGGATGTATGCTCTTAAGAACGTACGAGGAGCAGATGTAATAATTTATTTAGCTTCACTGTGATGCCGATATAGCATACTAAGGATGACAGTTTGAGAATTATCGCAAAATCTGCACCTGTAGAAATGCTTCAAATGAAAAACAATGTAAATAATTAGGAATTTTTTTTGCTGAGGATGATGGAAGTTTATTCGAAACCTTAATGCACTGAGATGAGAATCGACCTTCATTTCATGGTTGCGTCAGCTATTTTCCCGTTCTTTCATTTTTGGAGGATTTCTGCTTTCAGATTTATAAACTCATAATGCATCAAAATCTTTGACCGAGGATAAATTTAGCGGAGTGACTCCAAGAGATCTCATTGCAGTATTCTGAATACCAGATTAATCATAAACCATTCTTTGAGTTTAAGGGATTCTGAGATCACGCACAATTATCGAATATTTACAGAAATTAAAACAGAATCATTTCTCAATATTACATTCTTCAATGGAGCATTGGTTTTCGGATTAAAAATGTTAAAGAATTCGATTTCTAAATATTGTATAATGCATATAGAAAAAGTTTCGAAAGAAATAATTTGTACGGCATCACAGGCATTTATATCTTAAATGGAAATCCGCTCTGTTGCAATAAAAATAAAAAATAAAGCTAAAAGAAAGACGTCTATATAAATGTGACTCGTTTAAATGCTCTTTAAATTGACGGAGAGCTAAATGTTTCTCATAATCATCGTAACACGATATAAACAATTTGTACCTTTCTTCATAAGATGAAACTTTTACTAAATCAACAGAAATATTTATTCGTATCGAACATACATCGTCAGGAGACGATGGTCCACGTTCGTTCTATATTCATTATTGTTTATTAAACGTTTCTCTTCATGGAGCTGTTTAGTGTTTGATAGATAGATAAATTGGCGAGGTTAGGCCCACGTGGGCTTCTCTTCTACCTAACCTCGTATGTCATTGTGATATGTGCAAAAATTATAATCATAACCAAAAGAAAGAGTGCGGTGTGTGAAAAAATCTTTGCAATTGAAGGTTGACAAAGAAAAAATCCAAGTTGCGGGAAAACACCCACAGAGAAGGGGGGTGAAAATAACCCGCGAAAACACAGTAAATGCATACAAGGACAAAATATCATACAATAAATATAAGGTAATCAAGAATGAAAACAAAAAATGAATCACCGCGATTCACTATTAGTAATCACCACGAAGTGAAACCTGAGTCTGTGTTGTTGAATCATTTGTCACTAGTACATAACATTTTTCTGCATAAAGTCTTTTTTGCTCTGAATGGTGTCGAATAACGCAGGTAGAGAATTCGAGGAATCTCTCTCCTCACTGTTTTCGGAAAGGTCCAGGTCCCTTTGCCTTCCAAAAGGGTCGGGTAATGGGGTAAAGGCTGTTCCGAGGAAATTTGATTTTTCCGAAACCGCAACGTTTTCCCTACCTTCTAGGTCGGTGGTATGTTCTGGAAAAGCTTCTCCATCTAGATTTTTTCTCCGCGTTTCTCATTTTCAAGCCATATTGCGTAGTTTCGCGCATTAATCATACATCTTTATGTTAATATTCCGGATTCCCGGAAAATTCTCTTTGTTTGCTTTCTTATCGAGACAAGATTTTTAAGCAAAGATTTGGTCGGCGATTTATAGTTGAACTTTCATCAATCATCTTATATCAAAGGAATTTTTGTGTCAGTTACCTCAGAGTCGTTTCATTTTCGAATCAAATAAAGAATAGAATTGATTTCCTCCGTTAGAATTCAAGTCAGATTCAAATCGAATCAAAATAGTGCAGGAATCGGTCATTGTGTTTTTTCCGAAGTTAATAAACTCATTGAGCGAAGGCGATACTTCGTGGAAGACCATAATAATGAATGTGTACGAGAATTTTCATTTCTATTATTCTCCTAAATTACTGCAATTATGAAGGCTTACGTATTGGATACGGGTTGGTTATAGCAATGAACATGTTTATGCCTTGCAGTTGCATACATTATATCCACTAATTTTCCTCTGTAGAAAACCTTACCGCCGTATGGATGGTTGCTTGAAGAATATTACTAAATAACATTTGAAATGTAAGCGTTCCGAAATGTAGAAAGAATAAACCTAGCTAATTTGGGATCTGCTTCTTACAATCCATATCAATCTTTATGCTAGGATAATTGTAGATGTCCTGGAAATATTAATAACTCCAATTGTACTTTCTAGTTATTATTTCAAAGATTTAAAGACAATCAATTCCCCAAATACAGTGAATCTTGTCTATAGCGGAACCTGTAAACAGCGGAAACTTCTCCATTAAGGAAAAATTTCTCGGCCCCGACCTACGGGATAGGAATCCCTATCCAGTGGTTTGAACCTCTTTTATTTTATTTTATTTTAATTTTACTAATGGCAGTGCTATTTTGCGCTTTGCCAGTAGATTCTGCTTGACTGAAACCGTCTGGTCGGCCATCAATCCGGAAGTCTACTTTTTTTGCATCGCCAGCGACTCTTTAGAATTAGTAATGGGTGTCATATCGTTCGTAGTTGCCGGAATGAGCATGAGTTTACGAAGCAGGTAATGACCAAGTCATGCGTAATTGAAGGGATTGCTCGATTGGGAACTGCCGCTGAATGCGATTACTGGATTCATTAAAGACTCATCCGATCGCGGCAGGTGAGCGTTTGGATGCTTCGATGATGTGATGTTACGATTCAATCATTTCATCTGTATCATTAGATCATAAATTATTAATTGCTGCATTGTGCCATCAGTAATAAACATTCGTTGAGAGGTAATGTGGTACTTTAGATTGAAATTCATTGATTCAGATTTGCATTAGGTACTATGAAGGTCATTTTGTTTATCGACTCATAATATTTTTTAATCAAATCATTGGTTTTTTACTTAGTAGAGAATACGATTTCTTAAAAGGGCGAACAGATAATAGGTTTTATTTATCAAAAAGTAAAGATATTTGATTTAAGTAGGAAATTTTAACGGAAATGTACCTACCAAGAAGTGGGAGACTCATGTACTAGCATACTTTCCAATATCATATACCATGCTATTAACATTGAATATTACAAAGCCCATGATTTAGTCGGTACGGCATAAATAACACATTTATTGTCAATCGAAACCATTTTTAGTATTAGCAAAATCTTTCTTAGTAATGAAGAGTGATATATTGCCCTCGTTGTAGAATTATTATGAACTTAGTAATAATTTTTGTTCGAAAACGTAACTTTCTTTTAAGAAATGTCAACAATCACCTTATTCATTATATTTTCTCTATTATGGACATTTGGGGCTGTCTTTTTGTTCATCAAAATGATAACTGTTTTCCATCATTTTAATATGCTATGCTCAAATATGCATTAATCATAATCCTGATACGATTTTTTTATTTACACTTTATTTTTCTGCTCTTTGAATACGAAGCAAGTCAATCGGATGTCATAAAGAGGAATTCGCATTTATATCCAAATACATTGAATATTTGATCAATATTTTGCTCAGGATTCGCAGAGCTGGAGTTGATTCAGTCTGAGTCGTGATGTTGGTCATTATTTCACTCACGGAATCTGTTGTCGGAGGTTAAGGAATCGGGGTCGTCTCCGATCAATGTTCTTCATCTCCAATCCATTCCACGAACTTGGAGTCTCTTTTGGCTGGAAGCTACACGAGCAACTCCAATTTCATATCATGTCCTAATTTCTTTTCCCTTCGTACTGTACACTTGTTTTTCAATAACAATTGACAAATGTATTCTAAAGTAACACCATTTTTAATATTCGTCCTATCGCTACAAATTTTAATATATATCCATATAAATTCCTTCACATAAAAAAATCAGCAAGATTCACATAAAAAATCAGCATGTATTTTTTGAAATGGAGATGCTTCTTGCGGAAACATTTGAACTTATTTAAAAATTCAAATTTTTTTGTTTTGCTATTTTCATATTAAATTTAGTGATAAGCATGTAATTTTTTTAATTCTCTCGCGGAAATATTACATACAACTCATCGTCTGTCATGAAGTAATTGTAGTAAGGGAAGTCAAAAATGTTTAATTTTTCACGTCATTGATGATGGGACGGATCGTGAATTAAATTTAATGTAACATAGACTGTTTAGAAAGAATGAAATTTAATTACGTGATATGGCTAATGGAAAGTTAGTTGTAGGAAAGAAGGTGTTTCATCATTAGAAAAGTTATTTTTTAAATATAATCATAAATTTATGTGAAATTATATAATTACACATTCAGAAAATTATCTAAACAAAAAAAAAATTATTTATAGCAAGCTTTCATTGTAATGTTAGAATTTAAGGACGAATCTATTTATAATTCTTGGAACTATCACATTTTAAATGAAAATTATCGTGTTTTAATATTTCTCATAGAATAACAGTCTTTACTGCGTAGAAGGAAATGGATACTGGCTAGAACTTCCACGAGGCCAACTAGACTAGAGTTTTCATCCCGACCTTCGTATCGATTTGAAAGACCTTTCTATTTCCGCGGGAAGTTAACCCACTTCAACGAAGGCGTTCCGTTTTTAGTTCGCGTGCCTCAAAATAACAAAATTGAGGGAATCTTGTCCATCAGTACATGGGAACCTTTTGAGCAATAATCATTTGGCAAATGCTTCGGAAAGCAGAGCAGATCAATAGATGAAGCGATAAAGATGAGATATTACTACCCATAATGAAGAGATTTCTTAATATTCTAATAATTTCAATTGCATTAAATCGGTGAAATTTGCGTTTTTACGGACGTATAAATATATATAAAAATAAATGACTCCTTTTGATAATTAAATTTATTAGGATTCGGATGGTTTTCGTTAACACAAAACTTAATTACTGGGACCAACTATTGCGAAATTCACGCAAAAGGGATGCATAAAATCTCTCCTCAGTTCATTCTGACTCTTTAAAAAGGTTTTCACTAATTATATATCTGACGTAATTTCATTTTGTATTTCAGACTGTGTGACATGCTTGCGGTTAGCGGAAAGTGAATTCACTTAAGTCCATAATTATAAAGGAATGTGCAGGCTAAATCTTTAGTGTGATGTTAAATTTTTCAAGATTGACCTCAAAAAGGCATTGTTTCTTTTCAAGTCGCAGTAAATAAGAGAGAATTTTTTGTAATTCAAAAATCCTATCTAACAAATTATTTCACAATTTCGCTTCCAGCTTTTTAAAAGAAAATATTCTAATTTTCCCGTAATTTTACAAAACATGAGCCTCATGTTTGTTTCGATGAAATGATATTTGATGGGGTAAATATTTTTGACGAATGTAAGACATGTTGAGAAAAGTCCTGAAGGTAAGGTGAATGAAATAATCAAGCAAAATTTGCCCAATTAGAAATTTTGGAATTCTTTTTAGCGAATATACAGCCACTAGGGTTCTTACTATGGAATTTTACCAAAAGTGTTACTCAAAGAGTCATTGTGCTCCAGTTATGAGGAATTGTTTTGGTCACATAATTCTGGCTCGGTAAGGAGGGCAAGGGCAAACTACCTCACTCCTCATCTTGCCTAGGAAGCCTTGTTCCCATCTTAGCTCTTGGAAGCTAATGAGTGAGGGGATGAGGTTCAAACCGGGCTTCGGGCTGAATACTTTACCGACAGTAGGAACTCACAAATATGGTATAATAATCTATACTTTTTTCCCTGTGTAAATGGCATTTCTTTCCCTTAGGACCTGTGAAGTAGTGAACTCAGTTGACGGTTTGCAGACTAGGAAGTTAGAAGAAAGCGAACTTTTTCGCTAAAAATTGTTGTTCAGGTATATTAAACAACATGGGGTATTACGTTGGAGATCGAAAGTCTATCTGCGTCGTCACATGTCCTACGCTTCAATTTTGGGAGATGCCATGTTTACGGATGTTTTTCAACCTTCCTTAGGCAAGCAGTAGCTTAAAGACAAGATGGAGGTCGAGGGTTTAAAACACAAAGCAAACTTCCCCCTACCTCCCTCCAGCATTTCGAGCACAAACGCTGGAAATCGATCAGTTTTCGTTCCCTGCGTTGACTCGTAGACGAATTACGTTCATAAGCCCTCTTTCACTGCGGAGCTGACCCCCTCTTCTTTTACAGCCACCAGGGGGCACTTCCACCGCCCTCGGGCCAAAACCCTCGTCAAACTATTAGATCTTTCTCTTTCACTCACCCTCCTCTTTCATCCTCAGCATCTCTCATTATTTGCATCGTCCACTAATTAATTGCACTCCCCACACCCGCAACTGCAACCTCCTCTCTTCGACTCTCGAGATATTTAAAGGGGACTTGAAGGAGGGTTAAAAAATATGGAAGTTAAATTCGTGCCGAAAAAATGGCCAGCTCCTATTCATAGACGTTTGAAGTCACTTCTTTTGATCTAGGTGTTCCTTCCTGGCTGAAAGAAGATGTGTTTGCATCGCTTAAAGTCTTTTTTGATTCATTTTACCACTAAGATACGAGGAGCTGTTGAATATCGGCACTAATAAACAGCTTGGAAGAGAATAGTAAGAGGGGAAGAGATTATATCTTCAATTCATTCTCCTAGAGAGATTTAGAGATATTTGGTCTAATAGTGACCTAAATTTTCAGGCGTAATTAATTTTACATCAGTCACTTATAAATGTTTGAACGTAACTATTCTGAAATAAAGGAATGAATTTGACGAAATGCCATAATTTTTTTCTGCGAAAAGCACGACTTGCAGAAGGGAAGAGATGTTAACTCCTTGTGTCACCATGTGAGTGGTCTGACTTTCAAGTCTTCTCCCCTACGACAGAATGAATCTTCTATTCCTCCACAATTAACAGTGAAGAGCGTCGGAGAGGGGGTGTGGTTTTGAAATACTAGGCAAGGATAAAATACAATACAATACATACGTGTTTGTTGGACGAAATTGGGACTAAAATGAGGCAAGATGAGGTGTGGAGTAGATGTTAGCTATTGTCATTCTTTTCCTCACTAAGCCACACAAGTCCGCACAAGCTCATCACTATGACAATATACATGACATTTTTCATAGCGTTAATTAAGAGTGACCATGATGAGAGTCTTTATTCAGCATCACATATTTTAGTAGCTTTCATATTGTCACAGCCATGAACAGGATTAAGGCCAATGTGACGGATGAAGGATAGATCTTCACGATATTGAACCAAAAGACTCGCAAAAAAGTACTTCATTCGTTGAGATATTGTAGCAGAAACAGTGAGAGAAATCTGGAGACTTAAAACAGAGTATTTTTAAAACATTAGAAAAGTTAACTGAGAATTACGACAGTTAAGTAAACTCTAAAGAACGTCTCTAACAGAACTCTTACTTTATAACCGGATTGTGTAATGCTGGTTGCCTTACATAATATTTTTGTAGAATCGTCTGCTTGTCGCACAAAGTGAACGTCTTAGTTACTTACATAGTTACAAATTCCATTTAATCACGGAAAAAAGGAGAATAATGGTACTTTTTCATTATACTAATAGTTAATTTAGACAAAGAAATGAAGGAGAAAAAGTCTGCCGTAGAAGGGAATCGAACCCGGGTCCCCCACTTAGAGCACTTGCCCGAAAAGTGGGGGACCCGGGTTCGATTCCCGGCTACGGTAGACTTTTTATCTTTCATTTCTTTGTCTAAATTCAAGCATGTATATCATGCGTTCCTCCATTGCTTAAATAGTTAATTTATTTGTTCCCCAATGGATTTCCACAACACCTCGCCTGATACTGTGAATTTTATTATTCGATCGGTTTACATACGAGTAACATTTACATACTTGATGCAACAAATAAGGAATGATAACGCACTGATCGTTGATTGAATCTATAGATAGATTGTTCTGTTTCGCCATGTATTCTTTTTCTTCTCAGGAAATAAGCCATCGGAAACGTGAGAGTCAAAAGGAACCCCCTAAGAGCAAGGAATATGAAAGATGACACTAAGGCAAATGTATTTGCTTTAAACGTTAAAGCGGTAACGGATGCACGAGTGTCCATAGGAACCCCCTAAGAGCAAGGAATATGAAAGATGACACTAAGGCAAATGTATTTGCTTTAAACGTTAAAGCGGTAACGGATGCACGAGTGTCCATAGGAACCCCCTAAGAGCAAGGCAGAAAAGAAGGGATAAATACGATACAGATAATGTTAAAAAATTTGGTCTATCAAATAAGGCGGGCATTCGGTTAAAGCGGGTTGTAGCGCATCCGGGGACGAGCAAAATTCGAATCTTAAGCGGGAAGCAGAGCGTCTCAAGCGGTATTTTTTACCATGTGATTCGTGTGGTAGGGACCGGGAGAAAGTCGTGTCTTAAGCGGGATAAGGTATTAAGCGGGAGCGTCTTAAACGGGTTTTAATGTATTATGAAAGAGGCCAAGAATATCAGTATATTGTTTAATTTTCAAAATTGCGTGCTGTATCAATTGCTAGGTGAATTTTGAAATCAATCATACGGATGGTATGATAGTAGCTCGAAGTCAACTTCGACCTGAAGAAGCCTACTTCAAATTAGGCGAGCGAGCTACTATCAACGCGGTGGAGCCTGGAATCATCATGCTGAGAACAGCCAATCGCCGCGGAAACTTACGAGCCTATATAATCTTAAATATTTTGATCCTTCCCCGAAAATGAATAACTTAATGGAAACACCGAAACACCATTTTTATGTGCTATTCATTAATTTTTTTGCCGTCACTATTTAGAAATAAATTTCAAGATAATCGTTCATTCTAATATAAGAAGTGTTAAAGAACAACATTTCGTATTCCGTCGTCTTTATTATTACTGCTATAATAATAACTAGTGAAAAATGTACGCGCGCTCCTGTCTTTGTATTCCCGTTTTATCTTTCTTTTCTTTTAACATTTCATCATATTCCTGAGAGAAGTGTGAGATTTAAAGGCATACTTTAGGTGAGGGAAATACAGGATCTGCTGTGATTGAGTCTCTCGCTAATAAAATTATTAAACACGACACTGGATTTCCTGTGGACATTTGCTGTAATTGATCCAAAAGTAATTTAATTAGAATATTTCAAAATGTAAAGAAATAAGGGTCCGACAAATTTATCCCGATTAATGGATTATTTATAATTTGTCTTTCGGTACTTGGTAGTATAATACGTATCTTTAATTTATTTTTGTCTACGTCTAGCTCATAGCCTTCACAATATGAGTTTCTAAGGTACGAGTGATCTTAAATAATTAAATTCATTCTGGACATTCCAATAAAGTGATACGAAAAGTTATTTATTGAGTGATTGTGCTGTGATTTTGGCTCAGAAAAGCATGGTAAACTATATAACTCCTCATCTTGCCTCCTGCGTAGTAACTCTCATTCCATCACCAAAGCTTTATGTCGTTGATCGCCGTAAGGTTGAGGATTAAACAAACCAACTGGTTATTGACAAGATAATAATAGAAAAAAATGTGCTAAGGGTCAGTATAGGTGTATACACTCATAAATAATGATGTAGAGTTATAATCACCAGTTATTCTTAGATGAAATATTATCGAGCCGTATTTCCCAACAGATAATTTCAATATTGTATATGCATACTAATTGAATGTATCAAATACGCATTCTTTAAATTTATCTTTTTCCTTACAACTATATATCTAATAAAACACTAGAAATGCGTTAATTCAATTTTTTTCAGCAAGATCACTTTCATTTAGCAAACTTTGCAATAGACTTACGTAGCACCAACAAGGTAGCACTTACAGTGAAAGCAAAAAGTCAAATCAACATCAAAACTTCTTGATGTAAAATTCGCGGCAAATTATCATTTCCAGCGCGCGGGCGCTACGCTTGGCTACGTGTCCATAAACCTTTTCCTCAGCGCAAAATAAGTATTGCTCAGCGACCGGAGCTTCGTAATTCATATTTAGCATCCCGGAATAGAGAATATTTCCTCGTTATCGGACACTCTAAGCTCTCCCCACAGAAGTTAGTGGCACAGCAGCGAATTGGGAGCGTTTACACTCGGAGGCATTCACATCGGTGCTCTTTCTCTCTTCACCCTCGCTTTCAACCCCTTTCTCTCACAGTGTTTCCTCGGAGGCTTCCACCTGCCGCTTTTCTTCCCGCCCTCTCCTTCCCCCGCCGCAACTTAACGTAATAACCCTCATTTGCCAGAAATTCACCTCTCCCTCTATTTTTACGGTCTCCAATCTCTTCAGTCAGCGGTTCGACTTAATCCTCTTTCTGCTTCTCTCTCACTCTAACTTCCGTTCTTGTTGCCATGCAGATAGTATGTACCATCTCTCCCTCCTTTTATCCTAATGTTTCTCACGTCGCGCATAACCTTTTCCGTTCTAATTTCGCTAATTTGAGTAGGAACTATGGGTTCCGTAAGATTTCCGTGACTTGGAACTCTGGTATTTTTTTACCGGAGGGTCTTTAACGTGAGTGACTCCCCGTTTTTTAAGGTTCATTTAGCTTTTAACCTCCAGCCTTTAATGACAGCATGAATTCGAAAACTTTAATACTGAGGGCAAAAAAGATAGCAATTATTATTTTCTCCTGACATATGTGCACGGTATGAAAAAGATCAATGAACAGAAAGGAAAAAGGATTTTTGAACGGAGAACTTTGATTCAATTTTCTTTCCTGGTTCATTGAAATATTCGTTTAAGATGTATTACCGCCTTTAAATATCAAAGGGAAAATTTTAAAGAATTAGAAATGGTAAAACTTGAAAGTAAGGAAGAATAGTTACAGATCGGAAGGGAATGGTAATTGATCTATAATAAGAAGTTTTCGATGGACAATTTTGTGTCCGAGTGTTCGGTGCTAATATATAAACCTTGTCCAATGAGATGTTTAATCGATGATTCATATCTTTAAAATTAATGCATAAAACAGGTCATTAAAATATTAGCTCAATAATTGAGCTTTAGAGCTTCAAGAAAAAATTCTTTGCGTGATTGCCTACTAAAATCTTCTTTAATGTGTTTTTTTCCAATGTATCTTCATTATTCCGTTATATCTGGTAATATTTACAGCGTATTTAGTCATTGATTATCAGTCTATTAATTCTATTAGACCAGATTTAGTAAATTACTTCTATAAGTACGATCTATTTCTTCACATATGTTTCGAAATTGGTTAGTCATTGGTTGGTTGGTAAAGTTAGAGTAGTGAGGGTATAATTAAATGCTGCCTGCTGTGAAGTTAGATATCGATTAAGAAAACAAGGCATATAATTAGCATAGAATGGCTTATAAACATTGACTAATTGATAACAATCCTGATTTTATGATTACTAAATGTTAATTATTTTATAGCATTAAATAATAATAATAGTAATTACATATAAGGGCCATTGTTCTCTGTCATAAACCTTGGATTGGGGTGGGTTAAAAAAAATTAAATTCATTTGGAAACCTTGAGGAGGTTGAATGCAATCATGAAAGTACTGAGATTCTTCAACAAGAGAGCCTAGACGCTGATAATTTACCAATATTTCATTCGATTGAGGTTAAATTTACTCAGTAGTCATTGATTATGGGAAGAAAATATCTCCTCCGTCGGAATTGCAGGTGAAAGAATGGTTAACGTGCTAGCTCTGTAATCCAAAGGAACCGGAGTTATATATCGACTAACATGAAATCGGATTTTCCTTGGCTAGATATAGATTTTTTGTTCGTCCAAAGTCGCTAAAATATAATTTACAATTAGAGATGCCTGTTGTGTTCAAAGAAAATATTATTATAGCCAGTCTCATGTCATAGGGGATGAATTCAAATGTGAAGCAAAGTTGAAGATTTGGTCCAGCATCTTTACAACAGCGTCGGTCCGTCATCTCTTGTCAGAACTCACGCCTCACTATTTCCCCACATCTCAGGCTCCCCAAGTCGCACTTGGCATTCTTATTAGTTCCCTTTCCTCATTTTCACCTGTCAACATCAACGTCCTTCCCAAGCCCTCACCCCACTTGAAACACACACGAACACGCGGCAGCACCCATTTCATCCCATTTTCCTACTTCCTCTCCCTTTCAGCCATCTCTCTCAATATTCTTCAGCAACCGTTCCCTCCCCTTATAGCTTCTAACCATCCAGCTAAGCTCCTCACCTCTCCATTTCACCCTCAACAGACCCCTTATAAAACTGAACCCACCCTCCTCTCCTACCTTTTTCTGACCGCTTTCCTTCTTCCATCTTCATTTACCTGAATTTCTCATTATTCAACGCTGTAGATCTCTTTCTTCATCTCATCACGTTGCAGACTCATTGTCCATTGAAATAGGATTACGTAAGTTGACCAATGCTTCGTACGTTGGAACAGGTCTTGAAAACTTACTCAGGTGACCGCCTGTCATCAAATAATCATGTTCGCATTAGAAAATATTGTAGAGGTAAGTCTCCTTCCATTTATAAGGAAGGCTAACCGCATGGTTATTTTCTTGAAGGAAATGATTTCACAGTTTGTTTAATTCTAATAATTCTATTTCTCGCACGGTAAACCTTAATAGTTCCAACTCAGCAAATGTATGCGTATTTATTCTTGCATCTTTGATTGACAATCATCTAAAGTCGAATTTTCTTGGTCCAGCAGTAATCTGATTGCTTTAAATTGCAAAGCACGCTGATCAAGTAATTAGAAGTATATTTTGTAAGAACCGGCTCCGGATATTATTTTAATCGTAGCTATGGATTCCTTAGGATAGAGACTGTTAATTAGGTCAACGTATTTCGGAGTTAAGGTGTGCAAGGTTAGCCACAATTTTAAATTAAGCGCTACTTTTAGATGGTTGGAAGTTGGAAACTATCCAATCAAATACGGAAATTATCTTCTTGTTTAGTATTCATTGCGATTCATTAAGGTTTAATTTTTCTCTCTCTTTTCATTATCTTTTACTTTAAATTTAGAGTATTATAGAGAATTTGATCCTTTCAAATATTATTTACATCTAGACATCATTCACAAAAATAAATTATTTACATTGTAATTCTTTTTTAATAAATCATAAGGGGGTAGAACCAATATCAGTCGCATAATGGAGGAACTTCAGAACTTCTCAAGAGTAGCGATTGAGTTCAACTGAACAAGAACCCTCAGGAAACTTTACCATTACCAATAGTTATTTTTGTGAAATAAGTGTATATTTTACAATTTGAGGATGGTAAGGGATGCTAAGTTTCTATTTACTACCCCTGTCGTTTTCCTCTCCCATTGTAACCCAACCCAAGCGATCCAACCCCTCTTAGAACCCCACCCCCCTTCTACACGGGAGGAATCAATAGAAGGGGGGTGAACTAAGTCCTTTGCCTCTCCCCATCCCTTCAATGTATATCCGACCTTATCTTCCCCACCTCCCGCTTTTCCACCCCTATAGTTCTGAAAAACTCCACTCACCCCGTCTCCCGTTAACCTCCCCTCGCCCATTCGTCCCTCCCTTTCGGTAGAATAAAGCTTTTCACCCCCCGCATCTCTCGCACCATTCTGCTCTCTCGCCCATCCCTTATTCGGCCTCCACATGTACCGCCCGGCCTCTTTGGCGGCTTGTGCGTGCATCTGTCCTCGGTTCTTGTTCTACCTTGGCGCTTCCTCTCTCATGTCGACCTGTGTGCCTTCTTCTCGTCTAACACGGTTTTTTGCGAGGGGCTCATTTGCTTCCTCTGGTTTCCGAGCATTTTTTTCCGTTGTTTTTCCTCTGAATTAGAGTGTTTGCTCGCCGGAGTTGTTGGTTGCTGGCGGTGGCATGATCAGTGGTGATCAGATCGATACGCCTGGTTACAGCGATACTGGGATTAGGCGCACGGAGGGTGCGAACGCTTTGGTGTATTTTTTGATTTATGGGTATGCGGAAATTTGTGAGGTAAATATGAGATTAGCTTGTGGGAAGTTGGGTGAAAGGTATACCTTTTTCAGAACTGCATTTTCTTTCATCTGATTTTGGAAAAAGAAATGTACGTGTTAGTGGCAATGATTTTAAACTTCGCCAGATAAAAAGTTAATTGATTAGATTAATAGCTAACTTGTGGATCTCTATCTATTTTATATAACATCAGTTTTGTAACGTTTAATATTGCGTGTTATATATCTCATCAATCACGAAAATATCTTCATTGCATGCAATAAGTTAAAAATTTGAATTAATCTTTTATGTCTGCTATTTGATAATTTTCCCCCCGAAAGATAGTGTTTCAATCCGTATAGAAAATATATTTCGTCTTCCATTTGTATATTTATTTGATTTTTATTAATTGAACAGTTAAAAGAGAATATAAATTACCATATCAGTCGTCAAGAGATGAATACTCTTGTTTGATTGATACTTCCTTGATCGAATCCTCATTTGGAAGGTCTCGGTTGAGAGAATTATCCGTAAAATATACTTTATAAATATTAATAAATTAATTTCTAATATTAATTATTAAATAAAAAGTTATTTGGTTCAATGGAATTTATTTTAATATCATTTTTCTAATAAGTTAAAATGCATTTATGAAATTAATAATTTAAAAAATAAATTTTCAAGATCTCAAATTGTTTTCTTTGGAATTATCTCTTTAATTTTTCTGAGTATGAACTTTGGATATTAAACTTGTGGTAGAAAACTTTTCCATGACATTTATTTAGAAGATAGCACAACTGTCCGCTTTACATCAACAAGGAAGAGAGTGGTAGTAATTAATATTAATAAAATAAAGTAACACGTAGAAGAGAATGCAATACCTCTCCTCTTTGTTCATTATAACACGCGATAAACATCTATTTAAGGACCTTATGATAGAGATTCTTAAATTTTTTTCTGTTTTTGTTAACTTATAAAATTGTATAACTTTTTGTTTATCGGTCGGTCGAAACAAAAACGGAGCTGTTGATTAAACGAGTCGTCGAGGAAACATTTTCGGTCAAGCGTAGTTCCGGGCAATAAAGATAGGCAGATGTTGCAGTACTTTCTATGCCGATATTAATTTTGCTAATTGTACGTGGTTTTTGAGTAGAATTTCTCTTAGATTACTCTTTAAGTTCATTGGAAACATTGATTGCCTCTTGAATTAATTGAAAATCGACGATACTCGCGGAACTGACCCTGCATCAACCCATATCGGAATTTCAGCAGCCAGGTTATTAGTTTTACTTCAACAAAATTTTATTTGGCGTCCTAAATTTATTGTATTTCAAGATTATAAAGCTGAGTTATTCTCTGCACTATTTCTTCCCAAACTAAGGAAAATTACTTTTGTCGCAACAAATTCGGATGTTATACTCTGGACGCAAATCCGCAAGGCGGAAAAAGATTTCATCAAGTTTCATATCATTCCAAAAAGAGAGATAATGGTGGACATTTTTCATCAGCCTTTCCTGATGTTACCCCATTGAGCAGGCAGCGATGCTTTTCTGACATTTTTTCACTGAAGAATTCGAGTGGAGTGTCGGTGCGTGTCCCTTGTTCGTCTACATTCGTGAGACATGGCAAGGGATGCAATAATTTTTTCTTCCAACCGTCCCTCCATTCCTTGGGAACCACGCCTACAACAGTATAATAAAACGAGGGGGTGAGGCACGTGTCTACGTTGCGTGTCTCAATAATATAAAATGCGTATTCGCAGGGCAATGAGAAGGCAAATGGAGCCTGTCTGGTGAGGGCGACGAGGCGTAGACCAAAGCAGCAAGCTTTAGTTCCGATTTTTATAACGTTGATTGATGCTTCACGATAGCGTTCTCAGAAAATGTTTCTCGAGCGATTCCATAAATAGAATTGGGCTCGATTGCCGACCCCATCAACGACGTAGACCTTCCTGAGCCTATCACCGCGAACGATCTATGTAATTTCATTCTGCAATTTGGGGCAGATCGACAATGTTTCATGTTCATTATAAAATGTATGCTGGACATTCTACTGTCTTGTAATTAAAATCAATAATTTAAAAAATTTTAAATGAGAAAACAAGTACCCTACTTTTATTATAACAGGCGAATCTTATATTTCGTCCATGAGGACAAATCGGGTTCTTTAATCAATCACCTCATTTAGATATTGGAAAAATTATAGGAACGTTTCATGTTTTGCAGCGTGAAATAGAAAAAAATTATGAAAGCATTCTGATGATTTTGTGTTATCAAAAGTTTAGGCGGAATCAATGAAAGTTATTTTCAGTTCATATCACTATACTAGCTATTGATTTTTTATCTTCATTAGCTGTTGATTTTATTATTCATTATTCCTATTACGATCATCTTACTCCGTTATACATTTGAAGTAACGTTTCTGTAATATTTAATTTGATCAATATACCACGTAATTTATTAGAAAATTGCCAAAAATGTTCCATGAAAGATTTTTGTTCCACTACTCTAATATTTATTCATAATTTGTTCACGGAAACGAAAATGAGTGCTAAAAACACTTAAGCGGGAGAGAGGAAGGATATATTCTTTTCTACATAAAAAGTTTTTTATTGACTACCGGTTTCGGGGTTACATTGCCATCGCCAGGGTACACAGTGATTATGATTACGTAAGCGGATTTGAGTACATTAGAAGGCACATAGTAGTATTGAGATCAAACAATATCTACTTGATGAAACGAAAGATTTTTGCTAAAAGCATACTTTGAAGGAATATCAACCAAAACCCACCGGTTTAACAACCAAACGCCCACACATCCACTAACCCGTACCCGCTTCATTTGGATGCTGTAACTATTGTCCGTAACTAAAGGGGGGATGATTTGAGTAAAGACTATTGTCATGGAGATCGTTTGCTGTCATTGGATTTTTGCTTCAGAATAATTGGAAATGTATTAAATAAAATTCATGCAATGGGATATTGCGACAAGACTAAATTGACTCCGAGGAAATTTTCTTACTGTCATATGGAAAATAGTTGATCCGAGTATTTACAGAAATAAATAAAACTTAAATATTCATGAAAAGTGAGAGATAATATTACCTTAATATTTCATTCAGGATAAATGATTCTGCTGTTTGAGGCTGAATAACATTTTTTTTAGTTCTAGCAGAAAATACGATCGGAATATGGGATTGTCATTGACCAATAATACGGCGAAAATACTCTCTGAGACTTTTATATAGAGTATTTTAACCTCCAAAGCAATGAAAATAATGACCGTACCCTCCTAAACCCTCTACTTCTAGCTGTCACACCACTCATTGTTTCCTGCTGAAGAAAATCCGTTTCCGCATCGTTTCTGCACAAAATGCAGCCATCGAATATCCCCAGCGGGGACTCCAATAGTTCAAATATCCCTCAAATTCTTTTGAATGGGCCAATCTGCGATTATATACCTCACAACCCACAATTCCCTCAAACCCTCCCTTTTCCCTCAAACATGCGAGTTCCTTGTAAAAATACCGGGGACAAAGTCCGTTCGCCATCTGCGCAGGCACCCATTGTGACTGTGAATTGAAGTGGGCGGTGCCTTTGGCTCGTGTCACCCTCTCCCACATTCATGCACTAGACACACGAGTGTCGTAGTTTGGAGCGCGTGTCTTCCCCTGATGTCCTATAATGGTTATCGTTGTTCGTAGGTGTGAATGCTTGGGTCGAATCGGTCAATAGACGCATAGAGAATAGGTGGGAAAAGAGGCTCAGGTCCCACGCATCGGGGGGACCTAATGGTGTTGCGGTGCGTCGCGCTCCAGTCGGTAGGGGAGAGAAAGGTGAGGAAGGAGAGATGAAGGCAATAAATTTTCCAAGAGGCGGGGTTATGGAAGCGGGAGGCTGCGAGGATATAAAACGGACATTTTGCCGGCGCAGAGAGGTTTTCGCATGTTGAGAAAGCGGAAAAGGTAATTAGATCAGTTGAAAGGGAGGAGCAGGAACATCGGTAGATAATGGTTTTGCAAGTGTATTGTTTACGGCTCATGCTTTTGCAGCCGTTGTGGAACTGGATTTTGAACAAAAAGAGAAAGATAAGCGAAAAGTTTGTAAATCGCAGTTTTTGATGTATCATTTTCTGACGAGTAAAACTGAGAGGAAGAGCAATTTGCTGTTATTAAGGCTTCGAAAACGAGGACGATGAGAACGAGTTTTATTCGTGAAGAGCATGTGTAGACCAACATTAGTATTTACTGAGAAATGCCTGAAGTTTCATTTTTTTCAATTATTCTCCTAATAGATTTCCGTTTTTTCTTATTATATATAATGCCGTAAATACAGAATAGTTATAAGCGAAGACATTTTTAAACATCTATTTCTGAAGAGACATCGCGGACATTTCCATTTATAATGGTATAATAATTTCGATATTTAAAAACATTTTTCCTGAAACCTGAGACGTGAGGATAAAATCTTATGACTTAATCTTGGATTCGTAATTTTATTCGTCCGATCGTTCTGGCGTGAGGATATATATGCTGAAAGGGAGGTAATACATGGGATTTGATTTCATCGTTAGCCGTCGTCACTGACTAGAAAAACTGGAACGCGCTATTTTGTGAAACAGAAAGACTATATTTTTACACTTAACAATAAAATTAGTAAGTCTTTCTATTTGATGATGTAATATTGTGTAGCCAAGCTTTTCACCATCTATTTCAATAGTTTCCTTTGGTTGCTCACATTCTTCTTCTTCTTATTTGGGATATATTTTGAATATCATTAGTCGTTTATTTAATTTAAAAGATTTCATGAATAGCCTATCTCTATTACACACAGTGATAAATATGCTAATTTGAAAAAAAGTAGTATGTATTTATTTAATTTCGAATCTAAAATAAAATAATATACTAAACATCCTATGTTGGAATTTACGCGGAATTTCTCGTTCGTGGCGGACTGGAGTCGGATCTGGTATGTAAAGCGTGCGTGCTTAAAGTGCGTGCGTCTTTTAAGCTTTTTTTCCATATATACCCACCGTCTTTGTCAACAAAAATGGTTCCAAATGTGACAGTTTTGGTACCTGATTTTATCTTTTCTTTTGTGTTTTGATAATATGACCTTTAAAATATATCAATAACAACTTAAAACATAAAAAATTCTTGAAATTCTTGAAAGAGGATCAACGGGCTCTTCAGCTAATATTACATTAATCGGGTAGCGAATCGTGAAGAGATTCTTCCCTAATACGTTCATGTTTCTCTTGCATCAGGACCGTCGGGATCTTGAACATTCTGCACGGATCTACTCTACTCGAGGACATTCAATGGAAACAACATTCCTGAAATCTATGATAAAGTAAGTAGCTCAAAGACATTTTGTATCATTGTATTGCGAAACAGTGCATTTTATCACAGCGTATGTGATGTCTAATTTAGATTTGCTTCTATGACCGTGAATTTAAAATTTGCAAATTCACAGGCCAAGATGCCTTCAGTGTATACTTTATACTGAACACATTCAAAATTTCGTTTCTCTTCTCAGCTTAAATATTTTGAGATGTTAATTCGAATTATTTTTGGCGATTTCCGAGAATCAACAATCGAAAACCTTCGAAAATCATTTTATATCGAATTTAACTTCTAAAATACTGTCTATCAATATCGTTTAGTCTACATCTGTTGAAAATTTATTGCTAACTGACGATTACTCTTTTCATTCTCTCGAGAAAGCATTTATGAATTCTCTGATTTAAGTATTCACCAAGACTTGCGTGACCTCGTAATTGGTGTTGATAGCGGAAATCCTACCTCAGAGCTCGGCAAAGAATAATCAAATAATTTGAGTATTTGTGTGACATCATGTAAGCATCGTGGTAGCTGTCACGCAAGATGCACCCGTTTTGTAGGGGAGGTATAATTCCCTATTTCCGTTTCTTTGTCATCGATAAATTGCATGGGTTGTCTGCTTTCGTTCGATCTTCACTGTTTTCCTTATTAAAGTAAGGCGTCATCTGGAATAAATAACGTACATGATGCGTCATAACTCGATACTTAAGATAATGAGATTTTATCAAAGGGAGAGAAATGGAGTCATGGGCATCACGGGATCCCGGCCAAGTGTGTAGTGCGTTTGCCTTTGGTGACAAGTGGATCCGGGTTCAAATCCCGGTGGGAATTATACGTGCGGAATGACCTCAGCTGTATTGGTACACTTTTAAGAATAACTACTATATTAGTGGAAGGAATAACAAGTGTGAAAAATAGCGACACGACTGGGACTCGAACCCAGGTCTCTCACTTTCCGGGCAGGTATTCTAACCACTGAACTACCGTGCCGCGTCTCTCTCACACTGTTAGGGAATGCTTTGGGATTACTAAGGGATTTTCGTAGGTTTTACAACCTACTAAGTTACCTTCCTTTCCTTTGTCCTTGTACTATATTAGTATCAGTGGAGGGAAATAATTATAAATAATGTAAACACGAGAATATTTACTTGATAAAAAAGTTTTTTTCAACTTCTGTCCAACTTCTTTGTCGAAATCACGGTAATTTGTCATAGTTTTATCGAGTTTACCTTTCATTAATTGATTCTCTTTCTTTCGTGATGATAATCATACAATTTTTGTGCAATAGATGTATTCCTTTTGGTGGAGAAACAGATATTTTGTTAAGGGTAGATATAGTAAAAGATTTAAATGCGTAATATTGAAATGATTTGTTTGTTAAATTTACGATGAGAGTTGTCAAATATTTTATGTAAAATCATCCCTCGTAGGTAGTATGCTTTAATTATTTTCGTTTGTCTTAAGGATATATTTAAAATACTTTTCTGTAAATTTTACTCAGCATCAAATATTTATCTTAATTGCTAATGTGCGTTCATTCACCATTTACAGACCATCCATACCGCCACCTTTAAATTTAAAAGTCTTTAAAACAATCGGACGTCTAAATATTTTATGCCCGTACTAAGAAGAAGAATTTTAAGAATCTGTTTAAATTTAAATCTACACAATGAAGAACGAATTTGTAAGCTTGCATGACACGGTCAGTACACGGCTGTCCTCCTACGTCTCCCTTGTTTCTTGTTGGCGGATAAAAAGTAATACATGATTCAGATAATAGGTTGCTGTTTGTTTATTTCCGATTTCCTCCATCCTTTCCTGACTCCTAAGCCTCCTGTCTGCGCCTTCTATCTAAGCTCACGTGAATCGAGTGTGCATTTTCTTAAGCATTATGAACCAATCCTCTCAATTTACAGCATCCTCTGCTACTTTTCTGTGGAATTGAGATTTTCTGTTCACATTGGGAGGTTTACTTTAACTACCTACTTAAATTATTTTATAACATAAATTACAAAAATTATTGTTTGTACATTTTGTAGGGAGTAGCCATTTGAATTTCCGCTTTAAGGCTATTTTTCCATTCATAGTTTTCAAAAGTTGGTTTTTACATTCACAGGAAATTGATTTGTGATGCTTTTACTGATTTAATTGCTAGTTAATCTCTTTATAGTCCTCGGAATTGGGAAAAAATGCAAAGAGGTTACTTACTAATTACATTACATTTATCAAACTATCATATAGCTATAGTTTGGATAGTTTTATAAACTTCGTTAAGTAACCGGAAAATATCAGACAAGAGTTTTAGCTACAGAATTAATCATAAAGGGTGAGGAATAGATATCACAGACTGATATTTTGGTAAAGGAGGTATTTCGGAATGAAGTAAACTGCCTGGATATCTCATCAAGACCTTGCATAAAACGTTACATATTTTAATCGAAATAGAAATGTTATGGCGCAGAACTAGAACGAAGATTTTAGATGTACAACTGTAGAGATAAAAATTCTGGAGGGAATAAGTTATAGCTTGACAGGGTAATTGTGGTGGGGATTTCCGTGGGACCGCTACGGTAGGCCTGTCATTAGCCCTAAAAATTCAGAACCAGGATGATAATTTGATAGATATGTATGTGCGTAGTGTACTGTCACCAGGCGTGGAGCTTAAATCAGTCTTTTTGATGATAATAGTAGTAAAAGTCCGCTCACGCTCGTCCTAATTTTGATAGGATAGCTTAAATCAAGAATGAATTTAGTCCGATAAGAGATATTTAACCCACGAAGGCACACTTTTAAAGTAACCCCGCGTAGAAAATGATTGCTGGTTGAATAGGGTGAATTTTTTATAAAGACGCTGCAAATTCCCCTCTTTTCTTTCCTAGAGTGAAAAAAGGGACTCCTAGGGTGCATAAGATTAAGCGAGGGAGGGAAGCGAGGTTCAGCCCACACTTCCCATTGCGATCAATCAGAGGATTTATTTTTTTATGGGTTCAATGAAGAGGATGATAATGGATAGAGACGGGAGCGTGGGTCTCAACGCTTTCAAGACTTGTAGGAGAGCAAATAGGGTTCCGACGTCTACGGAATTCTACGAAAACTGGTTTCGACTTGAACTCGTGTCGCCTGAAAGAAGAGTATCCGACACGGATAAAAAATAATCAGCGATCCAAGTGTTTGAGCTGTTAACTCAAGTTACAGATCATATATCTTTCAAATGAGGAGGTGCACAAGTTCTGGTACCCATTCTGTCCCAAAGTACTCGATTAATGTAAACGAATTTTCAAGTTTTGTTTTTGTCTTCAGAAACTCTCAACATTGCGCGTCAACAATATCTCGCAGGGTTCAGCAGTTTGCAGCGCTTCCTTGTTTTAATTTTTTTGAAAATGGTGCTTTCTACTCACTAGGGTATGTAAATTTGTAAAAGGTTACTTTTTTTTATATATATTTACTGTTGGCTACGCCCTCGATAATAGATAGAATTTGTCAAAGGATAATTGATGGAAGGAATATTTTCCTTTCCATTAGAAAATATTTCAATCATTCTAAATTCAGTGGAACATTTTGCGGTAAGAAGGAAACATTTCAGATTAAATTATGTCTGACGAATATCCTTGGATTTATAATTTCTTCTTTAGCACAACCTCCCGTTTTATTAACGTGCGAATAATTAGCGTTACAGCATCTAGAAATTTTCATACTTTTCTAGACTTATCTCTTTGACCTTTGAGAGGAGGTAATTCTGCCGTAATATTTTCTCAATTTGTTAAATCTGGTTTAATTTGTTATATCCAAGAGTGAATTTCTACCTCTATTATACATATATTTTCATCTATGCGCCTCCTCCGATATCCTTCATTCTCCTTTCTATCTGTCATATTTTTTCATATATTTTCTAGTAAAAACCAGGACCTTGAATGGCTGTATCGATGCGTCGACCAAAAACAACAGAATCAAACAAACGACTCAGATTATTATCTTAAAGTATCATAATTTCATATAATCTGCATTATCGATATTCAAATTCAATTAGTGCTGAGGAAAAACTTCGCATCTAAATTTATCAGGGTTAAAAACAATTGTTACTCCGATCATAATACAGAGATAATCGGTTCTGATAACCTACGGTTCACATTTACTGCTTCTGTTATATATTTTCCCTATGATTTGGATGCATATTTATCAAATGAAAGTCTCTCGGAAATTCTGTACATGAATTATAAGCCTTACAAAACGAATAATTTGCTTGGTTATTTTGTTTTAGATTTAGGGATTCTCTTTAAACGATGATAATAATCTTTGCAAATATATTTCATAAAATTGTAATCAATTGAAACTCTCAAGAATTCCGTTGCCGATCATAAAAGGATATTGTATTCGTTGAAAAAACTATAAATATCCTTGCAATGTTGATTGTTTAAAAGAATCCGTACCTTAATCTTTTCGGTCCTTAATATATGTAGTTATAATGGAAGGTTTTTGTGAGGTCTAACTGATAATATACATATTTAAGTTGGATAAATATCGCAACTATGAATTACTATGTATTCCTATCCTCCCTTCTACTTCAAAAGTGTATTACATGTATATGCAGGCATATTTTTGTTCGATGAGATATTTTATTGTGAATGTAAAGGAGTTTAGTTAGCAGTTAAGCAGCTATTTCCTTCGATGAGAAACTGCACGGAGTTTTGCTCACAAAGGATCGGCTATCATTTCATTTTCCCTCGACTCATTTTGCTTTAAGATTTATGCGGAGCGTACTTCGAATGATATTTTCTGTTTTTCTTCTCTGGCTGGGCTCGATGCAAATTTTTGTATTCGATTCCTCTCTGTGTTTCTTCGGAGCTCTTTGCATGCAGATTCCATTTCTCGGGAAACATTCGAGATCATAAAAAGAAATAATTCATTCAGACTGAATGTTTATATTATTTGATAACTTAATTGACATACGATATACACATTTTTAATAATCTTGAATGCGATACTTCAAATTAATTGCGGGGAATCATTGCATGTAGTAACTCCTTTTAAAATGGCGCACTAGATGAAATCCCTTCTTTGTGCTGTCTCGGAGGAGAAATACGTACTATCCTAGATTCTATATTCTTGAGCAAAGTCTATACCGCAAAAATCACCTCAGCTTTCGAAATATTTTCATAAATTACGATTATAGCTTTAATAAACTTAATTTCCCGCCGATAAATCTGTAGTAAATCTTATATTGAATCGAAATTATTTCTTGATTAAATAATAGCTTTTATGGGTTTAATTTTTTTTCTCTATTTTTCTTTAAAGATTTAGAGTAAGTTTTTCCTTTAGTCTGCATGATGAAACACTACTACGAAGTTGAAAGTATGAAAAGTAAGGGGACTGGAGATAAGAGAGCATTCCAAAAGTGTCAACTGGTGGATCAGCTGTCGTTCAGCGGAATCTCGTCTATTTTTCGCTTTCTTAAAATTTAGTTCAGAGGTCTCATAATCCACCGTTAATACAATGATTCTAGGTCAAATTTAGATCTTTCATATTACAATTGTGGCATTTGACGAAATGAACAAATAAAATGAGATGTTGAAAAATAATAAGAACTAATAATTTAATTTAATTATAATTTAATATAAAGTAATAATTTCAGTATTTAAAATAGCAAAATATTATTATTTTATTAATATGCTTATTAGCAAACTTAATGATGCATTTGTCCTTACTGGCGAATAAACACGGAGATTTTTTCTTTAGTGATTCTTTGGCTAATCTTTATCTTTCGTGATACCCGCAGTAATTCGAGGGACGGTGGAACAGGTAGGCTGACATTAGGCATAGGAAATCTTCTTTTGTTGGAAACGTCCGGAGAGATTGCATTTCTTTTAATTTATTTACTTCCTTCCACATCGCAAGACTCCCATGTAGAGCATCCACCTTTCCGAGACAATGAATACCGCCCACGGTAGAAACTTTTTAATCCGACAAAAAAATCCTACCTTTATTTAGCTTTCGGGAGAGGGGAAGGTGGTTGACCCGTCAAGAAGAGGGATACAAATGCGAGAAAGTAGAAGAGGAAGGGTTTGGAGAAAGGGAGGAAAATCGATGTGTGTTTGTGTTGGTAGGGGGCAGTTTCCAGGCATTTACGGCATGGGGCGTCGTCAAGAGAGAAAGAGAGAGACGCGGGGCAACTGTTGGCGTGATGTGGGGTGGTGGTGGTGGGAGGGTAGGGTGAATAAGTGATGAGCACACCCACGGAATGGCATCGTCCTTTTCTGAGTGGAATAAGGGGTGTATGAGATAAGGGGATGGAAGAAATGCGAAAGAGGAAGGGTAAACAGAAGATTGAGAGTAAGACGGGGCGAGATTAAGGGGGAGGTAGAACGGAGACGAAGCGGAAAATTCTAGTAACGGTTAATCCAAAACGGCGATAAAAATCAGTTATACCTCATAGAAAAATGACAAAATAATGAATTAGAAAATGTTTCCATTCGTATTGCATCCATTCGTAAGCACCCGTGTCAGTCAAAAGATATGAATATCATTCCTCATTCATATATTTATATTCCCAAGCCATCTATAACCGACTTCAATGGCGGATCCAATCTAGGCGATCGCCCCTCATTTGATTCCATGTGTGCAAAAATTACGAACTGTTCCACGAAAAATAAGATCCTAATGCGCATACATATATTCAGCCTTAATAAGTAATAATCTACTTATTAAGCCGTATTAGCATTGAATAGTTTATTGTAGATGATATATGATTGGCATTTCATAAACGTAAATAAAGTTGTGTCGAAAGCACTTAAAACTCTCCACTATGTAATGAGAAATTTAAAGGGAAGCAGTAAAGAGACGAAGGAACTAGGATACAAAACAATAGTGAGGCCGATTTTAGAGTATGCAACTAATGTCTAGGATCCGCACGACAACTTAAATACAAGTAAAATTGAAAAAGTTAAAAGAAAGGCAGCCAGATATGTATTGGGTAAGCACAAGAAGATGGACAGCGTAAGTGAAATGCTCGAAATCCTCGGCTGGGAGACATTAGAGAAGAGGAGGAAAATCAACAGATTGGTGGGCTTATTTCAGGTTAGAACAGGCGGTGATGCTTGGGAGGAATTAAAAAGAAGAATAGGAAAACCAAGTTACAAAGCGAAAGGAGATCACGATCAAAAATTTTAATTAAGAAAGCAAAAGACAGACATTGCTAAATACTCTTTCATCAATCGAGGAATAAAGGAATGGAATATGTTGCCTGAAGAAGCACTTAAACCCTATCCAAAACTGTAAAGGAATTCAGAAACAGGCGTAAAATATTAGCACTAATATAATTATTTTTATTTAAACTAAAATTTGTTCTAATGTTTGGATAAGCATCTATTGGATGGGAAATAACATATGTAAACTTATGGTATTTGTATTTTGTCTGAGTGTATTTTTGTATTGAGAGGAATGGGGATTTGTTACCACCGGACTAGTAATCCAACTGTAACATATGTGTGTATGAAATAATAATGAAGAAGTTTTCCTAAATAAGCCACAACTTCCTGCATGGTCTACCTACACAAAATATATTTAAGCCTGTTTCACAAGGTACTTAAGAAACTCAACTACAATATTAGCAATACCCACCACATACACCACTAAATTCATGTAAACTTGCTTTTTCAATTTAGTTACCTAAAATCTCAGGCTAAATACTATATATTGTCTTTCCCACTAACTGCTCCATTTCTATCTAGGCGTTGAAAATCTGTTTCTTACCAATTCCTTAATGCATATTTTTCCCACTCAATGCTTATACAGACAACCAAAATGATTTCACAGGGGCCAATAATTAATTCACTTTTTAACAATGCAATATTTTACCTTACAATACATACAATTGTATTTATTTATCTATTCCATCTAACTGATCTTCAATTACTGGCCGCGGTGGCGGAGTGGTTAGCGAGCTAGAACGCTAGCGCTCCAACCCCAAGGTCCCAGGTTCGAATCCTGGCTAGTCGGATTTTTCCGGTTAGGGAATGGTCGTGTGTGTCCATTGTTAATGTTGAAGCCCACCACTGTAATTGTCCAATGTTGGATGTTTGTGGGGCATTGGGAAATAAATAAATAAATAAATCATCTCACTTGGTGACACAACTTTTACAATATCTCATTCCCATTTACCAAGAATACGGGGTGAAAGTTGACTTTGCACTTAAAGGGCTGTACCTAGGAAANGATTGGATCAAAAAGAAATCAGTAATTTTCTATTAATAGAGTAATAAACTTTACTAATAGAAAATTGGTTTTGCTGATGTCAAAAACGTGAAACTTTCAGAATGAGACTGTCGATGCGAATTACATTAATCTCTGAGAAAGAATTTTATTCGCGGGACGGAGCCTTCACAACTTTCCAATACAGTTACGTGTAGTTTAATTTAGCGGTAGGAAATCTTTTGTTGGAAAGCCGCATATACCGTTAGACTAAATATGAAACTGTTCGGTCGGATATGGAACCATCAGACCGTATTTAAGCCTTGTATTATATCCATTCGGGTAGTCCAACATCGATTGTACGTATGGAAACAAATTTATTCTCTGTCTGGAAGAGTAGGTATATATTCAAAAATTTTTTTCAATCAATAGTAACCTCTAATTAAGGTATTTTTAACTAATCAATAAGTAAGTTACAGGTGCAGTTATATAATAATGTCTTATTCCATCCAATCACCAAGAATTTAAGGTTCTTTCGACTAGAAATTTATTTTATTGTTATAGCATGTATTACGATAAATAGAAAAGACTCCTTACGTCGTTTCGCAAGTAGTTTGCAAGTTTCTTTGTGACATTGAGATAGGGAGGTTGAATTATCTCTGACGAAAATATCAATAGAGATTAAAAAGGTTGAAAAGAAAACCTCAAGTCAAATTGCTAAGAGAGACTAAAATAACGTGTTTAATAATTGCTAAAATAACATGCCAAAGACTAAAAAAGAGCCATGTTAGTAAAATCAACCGGTTAAATTGGAATGAAAATACACCCAGGTCTAAAAATGTATTTTCTCATGTGTATAAGCCGAGTTATAAGGCCTTTTAAAGCAACCGTTTACATATAACCAGTCTAAATCGTAATAACAATAAGTTAATGAATTAGGTGAATAAGTTTATAAGAAATAGAGGACAGCGTTGTGAATGTTTGAAAGGTGTAAAACCAATCGAACCACGAAACAATAACTCTAATGGAGTAAGGTAAGTTTAGGTCAAAGGAGTTCTTATATATATTAATAAACAGCCATGTCTCCAAATTTCAGCAGATATATTTCCATGTTTACAATCCGATTTTAAATGAACACTGAAGTGATGGTGGATGTGATATTTTTCAAGATTGTTAATAAAATTGGATGTGAGTGAAATGGAGTATATTTCATCTATGCTCCACAAGGTTGGCGACCGGATACTGTAGAAGAAATGAAAACGGAAGAAATGATTGTGAGAGTAAGTGATTGTACAAGCTTAAATTTTGTCGTTTCCCCAGGTTCTTCTTATTTGACGATTCCGTTCTTTAGTTGCTGAACTTGAGATCACCTTACGTGAATGACATAATCTCTGCATCGCTCATGTTAGGATTAAACTCGTCGTCTTTAGGAAAAAAATGAAACGGAATGGAAACCTTGTCGGAATCCGCGAGCTGTTAAATTCTCTACTCAAGTGACGCGGAAATAATGCGGGGAATCGCGGAATGCGGAGAAATCCTTTTGTCATCGAACGGCATCAGTGAAACGCGCTCTGTAGGGAACATTTCCCCTCTTTAATTCGGTGGGCGAAGGAGGGCGTCGCGGAAGCAAAGCGCCCTCAAAAAAGCGAAGCAAGAGAAGTGATTGGGTTTGGAAGGGAGATGGAGGCGGAACGAATTGGTATTTGGATGCAAGGGGTTGGAGTAACGGAAAGGGTCGGAGGATATGTGAAGTGTGGGAGGAGATGGCGAGTGGAGTGCAAGTAAGCTTTAGGGTAAAACCCTCTCTAGAAGGGTAGTAAATGAAGATATCGAAGTGCAGAGGGGTAAGAAAGAGATGCGAGGAGGTTGTAAGCGAGCGAGGGAATACCGCTGGAAAGAGAGAGAAAAAGACTAGTTTTTGCGCGATGGGATTGGGCCATAGAGTGGAAGGTGGTTAGGGTGGAGAGCAGGTGAGGCATTGGGGGTGTGGAATGTCTATGGTTGCGAATTGAAGGGTTGCTCCCGGTGCCAGGTGATGTTAATGGAAGAATCCAGTGGTGAGGGGCGGTTAAAGATGTAGGAGGGACGTGAGCGGAGGTGGCCAAATGAGTATCCTAATGGAAGGAGGCCGAGCTAATTTTTCCGTATATTTTTTACGCTGGCTGGTAACTTTTCATTTGGGCTTCCCCGGTGCATTACTGAAGCCAGAAATGGCAATGGATTCAAAAGGAGACTCCCCATGTAGAAAAAGTAGAAATATACGAAAACCGAAAGGACAACCACAAGTGTTATTGTATCAGAGTCCACGATTTCCGCCAAATTTACAAATTCGGCAGTACAATTGGCTATTTCAACATCATCGATGATTTCGGTGGGTCTTTTGGTCTGTCAAAAAATTGGTAAATGACATTCATAGAAAGAAAAGAAGCAAGTTGAGAAGGGGAAATGCTTGAAAGTAACCAATAAAATTTAAAAAATGAAATTATGCTTTAGGATTGGGGTTAAATTTCAATCTATTACCTCAATTTTTATTTAACGGTATGGTCATTTTTACTTAATGCGTCTAAGGTTAAAAGTGGTAATATTTTCCGCATTAAATTTCATAATTTTTGTCAATTATGGTATGTTTGATCAACTTTCGTGAAAGTATTTTAAGAACGAAGTGATTTAGTTCATCGTAGGTTCGTTTTGTAAGATTAAACTTGCCATTAAACTGACTCACAAGAGTCGAAAAATAATAATTTCACGATGTAGTTGATTTATGTGTGCTTAAGGTGATAATACAAACTCGTATATGGATTATTTAATTTCCACGTGGAGGAGATGGGATTTCTTTAGGATAAAGTGGTCATTCAATTTCCCGAAGTAGTGATAGCTTAAGATTAACTTTCGCGAAGGGAGTAACAGAGCTTACCTTGAAGATCGATTAAGAGTAGGGATGTCATTAAGAGGCATGGAAGGGGGTTTTTAGAAGGGGCTTCATTGTCGAGTCATTTTCAGATAAGACCGTTCAGATAACAGAGCAAGAGAAAGAAGTAAAAAGTGAATCGTTTCAGGAGAAATATTTAAAGAGGTTGTCTTGTTTTACTCGGCCAATTATCCTCATTCCTTTTCGATAAACATTCACACTCTCGAAAGGTTATTCTGTGCGTAAAGTCCCTCAGTCTGCTGTATTGCCGTATTTTAATTCAGAAGTAAGTTTTATTGTCACTGTAGCAACTAGTTTTCGGTAATAGAATCGGGAGAAGATCCTGTTCAGGAGAAGAATCCTATTTATTATGATTGAATTATTCCGTATTACTGAGTTGGAAGTATCTGAAGGTGGTGATTGAATTTCTATTGAGAATCTATAGCGTATATCTAGGAAGTGAAAGCAATTTAAGTGAAGGTATTTTCGGGGAGCAAATTTAAATTGTTAGTCCCTCTACGTTCGAAGAAATTGTTTATTTTCATCAATCTTGATAGAAAAATTAATGAAGATGTGATAACTAATAAACTATTCAGGTTTGTTTTCTTATTCCCCGCACATGGTCGAAGTTATTTTACTTTTTACAGAAATAGGAAAGCAGATGCTTTTTTTAGGGTGAAATTAAGGGAACAATGAAAGAAAAGAAGTCCGGAGCCTGATTGAAGCAGTATTGTTTATTGTTATTCTCTTTTACAATACACACCGTTATAAACTGACTAGAGAGTCATTTGGTAGCATAGCTTTCACTTACAGTAACGAAATATATGAAAAAATACAGTTATACAATTATCATAATAACGGATACTTTGAACGATTATAAAAAATATATGAACCTAAATAAAAACCACATCAGGTCTTACTAATGTTCAATTAAGGTTTGGTAAAGTGATGATAACATATACTGCAATTCGTTCCATTTCATCATTCCCTCATCCTCATTCTCACAAACATGATAATGATTTAGAATGACTATCATTGAAACTACTTGCCTGAATGTGATATTTGTGTAGGACCCCTCCTATTTCCTTAGCGACGCCAGCATCCCAAAAAGGATGCCCCCACAGAGAAACATTTGCGGTTTGAAATCAGACGATACTCGGGAAGGGGAAAGGGGAGCGGAATGAAGGGGTGCGTGGACAGATGGAGCTGTTAATTTCGGCGGACTTTGAGGGATTGACGCATGCATCGAGTGTCGGAAGACAAGCGAATGCGCCGTCATTCTTCATGGCGGCGTGGCCTTTTGCTGTAAATCAAAGAAGTAATCCCATTTTTTTGCGACTGATCTTACGTGGACCAACAAATGGACATGTCTGTTTGTAGGAACGGTCGACTTCAGTATTAGAAGTTTCTTCGTCAGCAATTGTATGACGTAAGTATCTGGTGAGACTGAGGTGACAAGTGAAATGAGGCCCTGACCCTCATAATTGCGGTTTGGAGTTATTAGCTTTTTTCGCCACTGTTGGTCCTTCTTACTTCATCAGCAACATCAACAACCCCGATATCAATATTTTCTCCACCGATTTTAAAAAGCTACTCTCAAGTCCGAATATTTTTGTACGAACTGAACCATTCCGCAATCGGTATCAAGGGATATAGTACGCAGTGGTAGTACGTACAATGTATGTATTCTACATCTAAATAAATACCCTGCAAGCCGCCTTACGGCGTGTGGCAGGGGGTGAAAACACCGGGCGTTCGGACCATTTTTTTAGCCTATTATTATCACGTATAGTTCGCGGAAAGAATGAATTCTTAAAACAACTCGTCCTAGCATCTATTTCGCTTATTTTGCGCTCATTGTCGGATCGTCCAAGGTAGCAGGGGGGTCTCATAAAATCTACTATATCTTCCGCAAATGTACTTTCCCTAAATTTATCGAGCAATCGCAATCTAGCTTCTAGTCTCCTATCTTTTAAGGATTCCCAACCTGCATTTGACAGCATTTTGGTAACGCTTGCTTTTTATCGTAGCACTTCTTAACAAAACGTATCGCTTTCAGTTGTACTTTGTGGATTTCTTATTTTACAATAGGTAAATAATTTAGTATAGAATTAGTGCCTGCGAGGCATATTTTATAACAAGATTCGTTCGAACAGTCACTTAAAAGTGCCTACTTCACTATCATGCTTTGAATCTAAAAGCCTGCACCCGTAATAGAATATATATAAGTTCAATAATTTCGGTAGTGAATTCGTATAAAAGTTCGTACATATCGGTACATGAGTATTTACTGATATGTGCAGACTGGTGATCTGTTGGAGCACGAAATTCGGGGTAAATATCTCATGAATTTTGGAGATTTTCACGGATGTGGTTTGAGTGATAACTGAACAGAGGTTCTCCCCTCTGTGAGAAAGTGCATTTATATTCCTTCCGTATTCGGAGACCAGCTCCCCTCTGGAATCGCTCGGCCGTAACAAATGTCATATTATCTGCATATCCTAATATTGGGATTTCGAATACAGCTCCTTCGAAGGTTGGATTTTCTAAGTTTTGTCGAAACTTCCAAACTTATCTCATTTTCTTTTTTACTTTTGATACTACTCTGTTATTTCTAAAATTACTTTTATTCATATTTTATGTGGCTTTTTTCCAAGCAACTTTACCGTATATTTTGATTGGGTTTTTATTTTATTTGAGATCATAAAGAGTCTTCCTCTTACTTCTGCAATAACACATCCTTCGAAAACAAGTCTGCTTTTTCCATTTAACTCGTGCAAATTTCATGATTAAGAATTTTCTATCGATTCCATCTTTCTCTTCCGTGAAACTGCTTTTGAATAGAATCTGGTGTTTTCCTCTTGTTACAACAAAGTCTTAAGACATATTTCGTATTCATGTAACATTTATATGGCATGTGCAAATTCTTACTCTTATCATTTTTTTATTTCTTTAACCTAAAATTCGAATACTAAAAAGGAATATTAAAAATGTTTCTATAAATTTCAGTCTTCTCCATTCATGACGTGTTGATACGCTCTTAGTTGGTACGAACACATTAATTGAATGAAGGATTGATCAACTGATCCCATCCAAAGAGAGGAATCTCATCTCATCTTATATAAATTTTGCTCTTGCTCGCTAAATATGGTGTAGTTTAGTGCAAGTTTACTAAAAAAGTATTAATCCTGTTGCTTTACATCTTGATAATCAATATGGTATACTGATTCATACATAGATGATAACATCTTGGTATGAATTCAGTAAACGTGTAATGTATTACCCAAATGTGAGAGGTTTAGTGGATTAATTGGAAAGCTCCAAATTAAAAGTAAGGCTTCGTGAGAGATAAATTTTAAAAGAACCCAAACGCAGCAGTTGCGGACGTTCGTAGTTTCTCTTGCGTGACGCAAGAGTTTTGGAAATTTTGAACCATTCCGTCGCACCAACTGATATCGATATTTCTCAAGGTCAGAACAGCATGCTTTCGAGTTTAGCTCTCCTGAGTTTACGAGGTAACTTTATGCGACTCCGATAGTTGACTGACAGAAGTAAACAAAGGGACCTTATTAATTTGTGACCTTTTTCAACGACCCTTGAGGTCTTGGTGACCCCTTAATACTCTGATAGAACGACATGTATCATACATAAACCATGTTTATCAAGAGAACTAACTTAACAGTCCATCAGGCGATAAATATCTGATTCGAAATTACGGAGAAAATATTGTCTCCGATTTTCTGGAAACTTGAGAAGTATTTTATTCTTGCTTACTCTGTACTTTTTACTCCTGACAAATAGTAGTGATTAAATACTTATAATATTTACATATTATTTTGATAGATATCGTTTTTCATTTACTTTTGAAATGAATAATTTACAAATTTTCGGACCATTTTACTAACTTAGACAACCCAACCTAACTCACTATGTAATAGCAGATCCCTGTCTGATTTTTGTAAATGAAATCGGTTGATCACGTGATGTTCGGTAGATCACATATTGAAAAAGTACCAAGACATTTCCCGTTGATGGTAACAGGTACTTTGGCTAAGCGTTTATGATGATACCAAAAGGGTTAGAAAAACCCGCGTCTCTCTCAACAGGAGAGAAGATATTTTGAGGGGAGTTTTCTGGTATCGTGGAGGGTTAGTCGAGTGTTGATGTATTTGCCTTTGGGCGGGGGTTACCGTAATCAGAGATGGGGTATTTTCGCACGAAATAAATAATCCTGGAGAAGCACGTAAGGAGGGGAGAAGTATTGATGAGGTTTTTTAATTAGGCCCGACGTTCGCTAGGAAACCACAGCGTTACGCCATCTGCGCAAGACTGCCTCGTTGGGCGTGTAATGCTTCGCGTTTGTCCTCTTCCCCTAGTGACGCCCTCCATTACGCCCTCTACTATTATGCCTTCAATTGCGCTTTCTACGGCGCATGAGAGGGCGTACGCGCTTTCGAAATCTCTTTCTTAAGGTCTTAAATTTAGAAAACTCCAATAAAACATTTTCTCAGGCAATTTGAGATTGAGTTCTACGTGAACAAATTATATGTGTTGTTTGGGCGGATGCATTTCCATTGTTAAAGAGTTGAGATCCTTCCGAATTCCGAGGTTCAGGGAAGGCTAACCGCAGATTAAGAACGCGATTTAATGAAAGGAAACTCAGGTTTATTTAGGGATAAATCAATGCTTCTTTTGTAATGTCCGTTGTTTTCTGAAACCACACCCTTAACAATCGATTTAATGCTCGAAGAAGAGATTGATTACAGGATATATTCGTTAAAACTTGCCTCTGTTTACTAAAACATTAAAGCAACACAACGTCACACGCAATATCTATATTATGTCGCTCGAAAAGATTACGCATTCATTGCAATGTCATAAAATACATCTAAGAGCTGTGGTAAGGAAATCAATTTATATTTATCCGAGCGATAATTGAGCTACGTTTTTACACGTTATCGAAGAATTCGAGTGATGGGTTACTTTTCCATACAATATCTCTTTATATTTCTGTTTGCTGGTATCTTAATGAGACCTATATTTTGAAAAAAAAACAGTAAGGCTTGAGCTCCATTTTTTAGGTAATCGTTGATGTCATTCTGTTTCTTTTCCCTGATGTAAAAACATGAGTTATATAATATAATCAATTGAAGTAGCTGCCACTATGTTATCTATATCTCAGTTATTCTTTCCTTCTCCTGAGTTATATGATTATTGTAAGCTCCAAATACTTTGTGATTGTATACAGTTTTGATGGATTAAGGGAGCACCTATGTTGTGATTGAGTCGTTAAATTTACAATTGCTTTTATAAATGAAACTACTCATTGCTAGGAAATTGACAGTATTCATAATATATAATGTCTTGTATATGATAAAAGAATCGTGCTTATGGGTAGCAATGGTGATGTGACTTTCTTTCCAAAATATGATTGGAAATCAGAATTTGGGTGCGTCGTATTTTATCGGCGACTTGGACCCTTGTCTGCCCACGCAAGAGGCTCTTTGCCTGATTAAGAAGCGATATTCGAAATTAGGAAAAAATACTCTGAGGCCATAGAGAGCTCTTGTTCTATTAGAGATAGTTTGAAAGACGGGAAGTTAGATCAAGCAAACGGCCACTCTCGTAATTTGTTCAGTTTCCCTTCTCCCATCCGTTTCCCCCCTTTCCGAGCCCAGATTTGGCGTGCCTATGCCTCGTGAATCAAGCGGCGATTCCTTCATTACCATATCACATGCTCGGCGAATTCAGGCCTCCTAGCTTACTGTATGGAGTGCCAAATGAGCATATTTATATATAATTGAAATATTATTTGGGAGAATTACACTTACGTTTTCGAATGACTTAATAACAAGGGTATAAATATAATCGCGATTCGGTTAATGTCTGCTATTTGTTTAAGCTTTACTGAAAATGAAAGTTTGCATTCTTCTATATATATAAAGCAGAAATTCTTTGTGTTTGTTTGTGTGTTTGTCTGAGATTGGAGTCCACACCGTTTGTCCAAGTTGCATCAAACTTTGCTTACGTGTTCTCTGAGATCCGGAAGGAAGTACTGTCACCTTTTTATTCGATAACTTTGCTGGGTTTGAACCAAGATCGTTCAGATAGATTTCCATAAGAAATACATGTATAGTTCGATTTTATCGGTTGCAGACTTTATTTCTTTTGCAAAATTAAATTAGNTCAGTTGGGTTCTTTGGTCCACTGTATGAAGTATCTTGCTGGGTGATGATAAATTGCAATAAATTGAACAATTATTTGTATTAATATGTCCTATTTTAGATTAATAATGCGGTTAATAAATTAGATCTAGTTTTTATTTCTATCAGTAGTATTATTAAAAGTGCTTCGGGACCATTTCCACGAGTGGCGAACGCGCTGCCCACTTGGCTATCCAGGAGCTCAGTTTTTGTTGCTATTTACGTAGTTTAGCCTTCATATTTTTATTCGACAGAATACAAACAAGGATAATTACGACAGACTTTCCTCGTACTGGAAAACCATCGGTAAATTATGAATCTTGCTCCAAGCAAATGGTCTAGATATAAAGGACGGGCTGGAGAGGAGTTAGCATATAGACTGGTACCGACCAAATGCAACAAGAGGGTGGTTTCCTACAATGCAAATATTACTATGCCATGCCTGTAAAGGCAGAAGTGCTGTATAATTCGGAACGCTTAAACTGAACAAGAAATGGGACACAAAAGAACTAGAAAGGAAGAAAAGCAGTAAATTAAGGAAGATTATCGAGCCAGATCCTCTGAAACCTATGTCGCTGTTCTCGTTTATCTTTTGTTTTGTAAGATGTAAATAAACCTGATTTCTTTCATGATTGTCAAGGATTACCGTTCTACTAAAACCTTCACGATTGATGGGAAAATATACTATTCATAATAATAATAATAATTTAAAAGATACACCATTCTATTCCAACGTGGTAAAGCCATTCTTCATAGGAGTTTTCAATTTATCTGTCAGATCAATCATCGGCCCTTAGGCTCCATGGATCTATCGTTAGCAATTACATTTTCTCCTTATCCCGCAAGACGCCTGTGACGTAAGGTAGGGTGTGTATTGACACCAACATCCATGCTTTATGTAGGCTGTTAGATTCTCTGATCCTCTGAGGAGAGAACGACCGCAAGTTAGTATGTGTTTTAGCGATTAATTTCTCGTAACTCTTTGCCAATGCCTCTTTGTTAATTATTTATAGTATTACAATTCCATCTAATTCGTGAAAAGGTTCCGTACCTTCCGTCCCGTTGTTGTCGTTAAGAAGTATTTTTTCTCCGTTTTCAAGCATTCGCCACCTGCCTTTACCTTGTACATACTCCCCTCAAAACTCTCATTTTTCCTCGAGATTTCCTCCCCATTGTTTGAACACATCCCACCTATATTCTTGGTCGAATCGTAACGAGTTATGCATAATTTAAATGCGCTATCGTTCGCAGTTCAATGTAGTTTCAATGTAGTTTAAGCTGAACTCTACGTATTCTCTCCACGTTTCAAAAGGTTGATCACTGGAAAAGTCGATAGTTTTACCATTATTCCACCAAATTCAGAATGCCTACAATACAACTAGGGGTATCATAAGCTTTGAAGAGGGAATGATGTAACTCAACAAGATGGCTAGTTTGGCCAACAGGCCAAACAATGTCTAGTTTGGTTTGTTTTAGTCTCTCGCATTCGGAATACTGTGTGTGGGCAAAGTCCAAGTGAAGATCTGTGATCCTATGAAAAATATTTTACATTCCATTCAATGATGATATAGATCAAAACGAATGCCAATGTACAGCATCTCTCAGAAATGGATGTTTATATTTCTTATCTCAGAGGCTTGACCTCATGCTTTTTGCTCTATAATGAGTTGAGCTAGAGCATCAATGCAGATCACTAGTGGTTGTGCATCATTCAGCATGGCAGCGTATTGGAAACTGCGTTCTCCTTGTGTTTACTCTCATTGCCAGTGAGCAAGTCAACCTTGAAGGCTGTAGCTCAGACTCCGATTGCCCATTTCCAAGTTGGAGAGTGCAGTTGCAATTGTGTTAGTGAAACTCGATATAGTTGTCCAGATGGTTCTGCTGTAACTGCCGTGGATGCAAGACTGAGTAATCTGACTCGTGCGGCATGGAGGTGGTGTCTAGTGTTTTCATTTGTCATCCAGAAGATTACTCCTTTCTTTTAAAAGTATTCTAATGGAATCTTGGATTAGAAAGAAGAACGCTCACCTGAAAATGTAGTTTTTACGTCTCAAAATTAGGACGTTTCTTGTGGTACTGTAGTTATTTTTGTCAGATTTTCACGTCAGGTATTTTAGGTTACAACCGCATCAATGAGGATTTAAAAATATCTAACTGTTCGGTCTTTCTTTGATCCGAGAATTTAAATGGTTCCCAAGATGGTTTTTGTAAAGAACCTCAAATTCTATTTCTCCTAGATACTGTGTGCCGCACAGTTGGAGGGGAAAGGTTGGATTGAAAAAAATTGTGAAACTGCGTTGCATAAAATTATTAAATCATGTTATCTAGTCTTGGTGTCAAGGAGCACTTGAGACTGATATCTGATAGAGGACTGTATCAAAATCAACCATGGCAATCTTTCGGAAACCATTCTGTGTTCTAATAGTGTTTGCGCTTATAGGCGTTTCATTCACAGTGAAGAGTCAAGGTTCGTTCCTAAATCCAATCGAAACAAATGAAACCTACGTTTTAATCGTTTCATAAATACAATATATATTGATAATTGGCTAATCAACCTTCTCCAGACGGCTCCGATTCCAATGAGCACAGTGTGGAACGTGAATCGCGGATCCGTCCTAGAAGTTGTCCAGATGGCTTTGTCATTACACCTAGGGGATGCAGGCAGGCGGTTATGAGACTTGGGCCATCCGAACGATGATTGCTTTCTATTATTCGTCTCCTGATGGAATCTTGGATAAGAAAGAAGTAAATCATCATAAAAATGCAGTTTTTAGCCTCAGCGTAATGAAAACTGTTATTTTAGATAGTAGTGGTAATAGTTGGGTGTTATTGTTGTTGATGATTTTGGCGTTGGAATAAAGATTAACTCTCAGTAAGTAATGTTTTCCTCTTGCTCGACTTAAGTATCTGTTATCCAGATTTAACCTATTACTCGTTGTCGTAAGTGTCAAGATGACAGGAAGTTGACTGATAAGTTCTGTATACCTGCAAAACTCAACAAAGTGTTTTCACCCCCTGCCACACGCCGTAAGGCGGCTTGCAGGGTATTTATGTAGATGTAGATGTGCATATAATTAACTATCAGATCCCCTTTTCATTCAGCTCATTTTTTTCTATTACATGTTTTAACAAAATAACAGAATGGACTATTCTCTAAGGGACTTACCTGTAGTCATCATAGATTTAGAGTATTTCAGCAGGTGTTAGTGATTAACTTCGGAAATAATCGTGTAACAATGCTGATATTCTTCTTGTCGGAGTAAGCACCGTATTAATGAGATTAATTAAGTGTATGATTAATCGGTATCCTGTCATCGTATAATATTCACAATTGTCGTAGGTAGCGATACTTTTATTTTTAATTATGTTATCTAATTGTCGTATGTAGCGATTTATTTATTGACTTTATTTCTCCATTCAAGCTCCACCTCCTGAGCCGAATAATGCATACGTTTCAATCGGTTTGCCTGATTTCGTATAATATTCATATCCTCCGTAGATGGCCATTCTTTGGCTAAATATGCTCCAACAGCTCCTTTAATTTTTTCTCGTAAATATTACTGTTCACGAACATTGGATAATTTATTCCCAAATTTCTAGGTGATTAATGATCCAGAAGATTAATATTTGTGTTTTACTTATTACTCCTACATTGAATTTTTCAATAAGTAGTACAGGGTAGTTTACAATATAATTAGTATATTTTATATTTCCCAACTTACTTTATCAACGAAGCTTCTAAATATTTTTCGATAAATTCACTTTCGTGTTGCATTACACGTGCATGGGAATCATGGAATATTAAATGAATGGAAACTTCTCTAAAACAATTGTCGGTGTTAATTTATAGGCAAATTGACGAACAAACGATAGGTGCTACATGTAACAGATCCTATTCTTTGATTTTCCTGCGTCCCTTTTTCGTGGCATAAATTTGTAGCGCAACAGACTTATTCCTCCGTCGCATGGTTTCTTATCTGAAATAAACTTCCATTTCGTAATTTTCGTAATAGAGTGTTTGCCAAGAGCAAGTGATAATTAAATGAAACTCGCATTATTTATCTCTGAGGTTCGGCCTTCAGCATTTATTATGAGTTTACCAACACATATCCAATCCATCCAATAGCTTATATTCCTTTCGAGGAATTGAGTGCAAATGGTAGTATTTTGCTCGCTAACCTCTCATACCAAACTTGTTTTCCCTCGTATAAGTGCCGCCACCTTTGAACCTCCCCCTCATCATCTGGAGCAGCGTTTTTTTTATTTAAGTGTCAAACTATGTTTTCCATTCCTTTTTCCATCCTTTCAATAGGAAGTCTTCAATTCACGGCAAGGGCATAGAATTGTAATATTAACTTGAAACCGATTGGAATAGTTTTTACACGAAATTTTAGGATAGAATAATATAGTAATAGCTTCTAGCAAGTCGTAGTAACTACGACTTAGAGTATGTGATATACGGAACCCTGCAAATAAGTGTTGTGTTCTGGAATTAGATAAGTCACAAAAAAGTCGACAGATATAGTAAACGATTGTTATGAGAAATCAGAGAGCATTATTCAATGCTTCAGGTCGAAGGATGGGATTCTCCAAAACATAGGATATTAAAAAGGGCTTTATTCACGTAATGTGTTCAGATGTGGTGCGTTCTCAAATGATATAGCCGATATTATGCGTCCTATCTAATATATAGAACGTTCTGATTCTATGAAAAAGTCAGAGAAAAAGATGCTTTTTAAGAATTGATTTTTTCCGCGGACCATACGCGAAAATAACCGAATGGTGAAGTAGAGTCATGGTGTATCCACCCCGTGCAACGCGCCGAAAGGAGGCTTGTAGGGTACTTATGTAGATGTAGTTAAATTAATTAATTGTAACAAAATAAATAACGGTATTCGATTTTGCTTTAGGTAAAAGAATTTTTATTTTTTCGGTAGTAGTATTAGTATTGTTAAAAGTACTTCGACATCTAAAACCACTTCTCACTTGAGCCGCGACTAGGAATCAAACCCGCGACCGCTTTCACCGAAGTCGAACGCGTTTCCCACTTGGCTCTTCGGGAGTCCAAAATGTTTCGGCTCGGGTTTTGTCTTCACTCCCGAGAAAATAACGGTTTTTTAATTTTAATTTTCGTTTTTGTTTAGGTCCATTGCCATAAATTCTGAAAGCTGAATTAATTTTGTATTTGTAAAATAAGAAAGCAACATTTGTATTTCTTGTATCACTATGTCAGAATGTTGTGTGTGGAATTATTTCTAGTAAATACAACACCGTTATTCTGTGAACAACTATTTCCTAGGATTTCAACGTTGATAAACCAAATTAACGCCAATATTCATTTCTAGGCCGGAGCATTTATAATATTAAACTCATAAACAAACTCAAAAAATATAAAATAAAGATTAGTATCCATTTATACTGAAAGGAAAGAAAATTGAAAAATATTCCTTAAACACTGCAAGAGACACCATGTAATGTTGTGTTCATGATTTTATCACTCTATCGTTAGATTCAAACATCCTTTAAATTTACTGAAACTGAATCTATTTTAAGATGAAAATGGAGCAAAATACATTCGTTATCGGAGAAATTTGAACTCATGCACTTACGACTGGAGTAGTTGAGAGGGAGGATCTTCGCAGACTTTGCACTAATCGTTGAAACGTCAGTAAGGATGGTGTTGGGTGATGATGGTGATGAGGATGACAGCGTGTTGGAAACTCTTCTGCGTTCTTCTATTGTTTACGCTCGTTGGAAGTGAGCAAATCTACGCTAAAAGTTACAGGTCTAGTTCCGATTACCGTGTAAAGCGCGCCATTCACCAAAATGGAAACCCCAGTCACTCTAGCCACTCTAGTCTACGTACTGTTGTAACTACTCGGAAGTGTCGAGGAGGTACTGTTACAACTAACAGGGGATGCAGGTCAGCAATACTACCTTCACCGTCACTACCCTGCTAGTGTTTTTATTCTTTAACCGGAGCCTGATCTACGGATACCTCTTCGGATACATCCTTGGATTAAAAAAAGACTCCTAAAAATATAGTTATTGTTCATCGCATTATGCGATTGGTTGTTGTGATTACAGTTATTACAGTTGAGTTTCACTGTAAATATAGACGATTTTCATAGTGTTTGAATACATATGAAGAAAATTTAGAACTGTATGCTACGATCATGCGTCTCCAATTTTAGCGAGAAGATAGCTTTTTTCTTGAAGTCGATTTTAGTGATTGTAGTGTCTAAATATAGTAATAATTAGTTATCAAACTTCAAGTTTTAACATTGAAAATAACTGTAAAATGTTGACAATTTTCCTAATGTTTGAACATATTCAGGGTCACTTGAGAGAGACTTGTTTCCTAACATATTCAGGATCACTTGAGAAAATTTTTTAACTATGTGATACGATTATTCGTTTCTTATTTTAGTGAGGAGATTGAATTTTTCCTGGATTCGATGTTAGTGGTAGTAGAGTATCAGATTATAACAATAATGAGTTATCAAACGTCAAGTTTTAACATTATATCACACGAAAAATGATTGTCCACATTATAAACTGCGAATTTCAATGAATGTAGGTACTATTTTTTCTGATAGTAGGCACAAATGATTACTTGGATGCGATGTACTATGTAAAATGTAGAACCTATCGTAGGTTATTCAAGGGCATTCAGTAATTTCAATTCAATCATCATCTAAATTGGGTTCCTTATTGATTTTATTTCTTCATTCAAGCTCCCTTCTAGATGAATTAAGGATATGTTTCAATCGGTTTGCCTGTTTTCGTATAATATTCACACCTCCTTAGATGCTTTATGCCGAATTTTCCCGAACAGCTTCATAAATTATTTCTCGTATATATTACAGTTCTCGCAAACTGTATAAATTTATTCTCAACATTCCAGGTGATTAAAAATCCAGAAGAATAATATTTGTGTTTCACGTCTTAATATTCTCCCATATTGCATTTTTCATTAAGTAGTACAAGATAGATTTCAACGGATTAGTATATTTTATATTTTATAAATCGATATATCATGGAAGATTCAAAATAATATTCGACAAATCCACGTGCATGTTGCATTACACGTGCATGTGGACATCATGGAGTATAGAATGGATCAAAACCTCTATAAAGCAAACGACGGTGTCAGTTTTTGAGCCAAATGGATGAGTTAACGATAGGTGTTACATGTAACAGTTTTTATTGTATAATTTTCCTGCTTTTCCTTTTCGTGGCTTCAATTTGTAGCATAACAGACTTATTGCTCCCTCTCATAATTTCTTATGTGAAATAAACTTCCATATCTTAATTTGTGTAATCGAGCATGTAAGTCAAGAGCAAGTGGTAACTAAATGAAATACCTATTCCTTTTCCCTGAGCTTTGCCCTTTAGCATTTATTATAAATTTGACATCACTGATATTCATTCACTCCGATAGTTGGTGTTCCGTCTAAGAAATTGGGTGTAAAATGGTAGTATTCCTTCATTTAAGTGCTGTTTTGAACCTCCCCTTATCATCTGCGGCAGCGATTTTATTTAAATGACATTTAATATCATATTGAATGGAAGAATACTTGGTAATTTCCACAGCAGATGTTTATTTGACTAGTTTCGTCAAGGAGCTGACATCTTTAGGTGGTTATCTACATGGGTTCAGGGATGTATATGGGTGCAGGGATCTCATTTACGTGTTAATACGTGCCACAGTTACGTGTGTGACGTTCAAGGAAACAATATTTTTTCGGGAATATTTCAAAAACTAAGCTTAAAGTATCTAAAAATTAATGAATGAATTGCCTTGAATCGAATTGAAAGAAGGATAGTAAAGAATCCTAAGCTATTAAACAATTTATGAACTTCCTAATCGCTCAAAAAATACTTGTTGGAAAGTGTTGCGCGACTATCATTCTCGCGGGCTGGATGAAAGTACTTGTTTACTTTTAATTGCTTCGAAAAATCAAGGTTTCTGTGAAACTCAAAGGGTTCTCTCAAATCGGAACAGAATGTCGAATTTTGATTATTTTGGCGTTTGAAGAAGACGAATATCCAGAAAAATCNATTTCAATCTAACCAATTGCTCTTAGTCATATCTTGGTAGAATAAATACATTTAAATCTGTTTCCCCTTTTCATTGAAGAAATACAGTTAAGATTCCTTCCATGGATTTTTGATATGAACGATTGCCTTTTAGCCTCATAAATTTGTTAATGTTTATTTCTCAGAATGTCCAGATAAGAAAGGGCGATGCGGGTAATGAAACCCCAACATCCTCCAACCAACTCCATTATACATATATTTATTGCGTTACGCATTGTTTATTCGTAATCTGTACAACGGTATGAGTGGTTTGGTATCCGTTACTTGCCTATGCATACACATATGTAACATACTCCTCCATTCCCCCACGTCCTCCGCCTTAGAAAAAACCATTTCCGTTTGTCCATTTGAGTAATCTTTATGTAATTGCCAGGAGATTCATTGCAAACGTCAACGTCCTGAAATTGTCTACCCTCCACCTCTTCTCCCAATGATTTCGATATGAACAATATCCTTTTAACAACATAAATTTGTTATTGTAAATTTCTATGGTTATTTGCAGTCTCTCTTCCTAAGTGCCATTCAAATTAATCATCTATGCCGATTTCCTCTCTTCGTTATTAATCTCTGAAACAACACTCATTTATCTCGGGATGCGTATTTCTTGCGTATCAAAGACTTTAATTTATACATAAACAATACTTTTGTCATATTTTTACGTCCGGTTAACTGTTTTCCTCTCCTATTGCACGCTCCGATTCCAGTAAGGCATACTTCTAATTATTGTTTAACAAAAGGTTAAATACTAACAAAACTATTGCACTCTATCCAGCAACAACAATAACAATTAATTATGATAAATCTTAGCCTTGCGCAACAACCAATTTATCGCGTGCCGTTGCTAAATCATCGTAGCACCCAGCCGCCGCGAACCAAATCGTCGTGGGGCCAAAGTTATATACCAATAAAGAAATCTTTAAGTGAACTGACATAGATGGCCTTCGACTGCCGTGTTTCTGGATGATAAGCTTAGTAGGCCTCCAATTCTTATTAACTTCTCCACTCTTTTATCACGAAATATTGTAGGGGAATGATCGATTTGATTCTTGGATTTAAACATATGACCTATTATTAGATATATTAGATTATCGATAATATTATATGATAAGATAATATAATAATTTTTCTAATAATAATTTTTCCCTGGTATACTTCCTAGAGCCATATGATTGACAGGAAAGTAAAGATAAATTCGATACCAAACGACGCTATCGGTCTTCTAGAACAGTGACTATAGGCCCAAGCGTTTTACAAGGCGGGCCCGATATCACATTATTTGGGGGTCAGCTTGCCACAGTTACGTGTGTGACGTTCAAGGAAACAATATTTTTTCGGGAATATTTCAAAAACTAAGCTTAAAGTATCTAAAAATTAATGAATGAATTGCCTTGAATCGAATTGAAAGAAGGATAGTAAAGAATCCTAAGCTATTAAACAATTTATGANTTTAATATCATATTGAATGGAAGAATACTTGGTAATTTCCACAGCAGATGTTTATTTGACTAGTTTCGTCAAGGAGCTGACATCTTTAGGTGGTTATCTACATGGGTTCAGGGATGTATATGGGTGCAGGGATCTCATTTACGTGTTAATACGTGCCACAGTTACGTGTGTGACGTTCAAGGAAACAATATTTTTTCGGGAATATTTCAAAAACTAAGCTTAAAGTATCTAAAAATTAATGAATGAATTGCCTTGAATCGAATTGAAAGAAGGATAGTAAAGAATCCTAAGCTATTAAACAATTTATGAACTTCCTAATCGCTCAAAAAATACTTGTTGGAAAGTGTTGCGCGACTATCATTCTCGCGGGCTGGATGAAAGTACTTGTTTACTTTTAATTGCTTCGAAAAATCAAGGTTTCTGTGAAACTCAAAGGGTTCTCTCAAATCGGAACAGAATGTCGAATTTTGATTATTTTGGCGTTTGAAGAAGACGAATATCCAGAAAAATCTAACTATTTCTCATAAATGTGAAATCTTTAGACCTCAGCATAAAGAAGAAGATAATAGTATTTCTGCAATTAAAGCGCTGGTAGGAGAGGTTTTCCGAAAGTTATGACCACAAAACGCCTCATTATTTCAAATGCTCAATCATGTTTCCTCCAGGGAAAATCCCTAGCAAGCCAATCCATGCCATTAATTAACCTCTGGTTATTTCCTTCCTCTTTAAAGAGAATGGTTTGATTAACGACGCGGATATATGAGGTCTAGACATGACAGATGTTTAGTGAACACCTGACACCCTTCTTGCTGTCATCTGGGTAAGAATGCTTGCCACGATGAGGAATGCCATGCGGTCTAATTAAGAGCGGAAGCCTTTACGAAGGGATGCAAAGAGGACGCCCCTGCTATTCTGAGAACAAATTGGCCCTGGTTTGCTCGCGTCCTGCGATGCTCAATATTTCTTTCGCATTTGCAAGGCGATAGAATTTCTTAGGATTTAAATACTGCAGGTATGTGCGTATTCTTTTAAAACGAGAAGAAAATTTCAGACGGCTATGGATTCAATTTTTGGTAGCAATCTTCCCCATTTCAACGGCTCGGAAGAGTTTGTCCAACTTTCATATTTCTGTTTCTGGGGTTGCTTATTTGGTAGAATCGTCAAATAATTGGTCGCGAACACTGGGTTAGTTATCGTTTCTTAAGATAACCGGCCCCGGTGGCGGAGTGGCTAGATAGCGCTCAAACCATAATGTCTAGTCCCGGCTAGGTGGATTCTTCCGGTAAGGGAATGGTTGATTTGTTCCTCTGTTGCTATTGTTTACTCCCACCACTGTAATTGTCTAGTAAATGGATGTTTGTGGGGGCATTGGGAAATAACTGTTGTAGTTGGTACGTGATTAAAAATGGTCTAATGTACTCGTAGAGTAGCTCGTTCTGACAGCGAAGATTTCATGTTTGATAGCAGTGTTTTGTTTGGATACGATAATGTGGGAAGTTGGGATCCTAATCGGGTGGGAATATCAGATTACGGGCTGGAGGCTTCCGAAGAATTCATCAGTGAAGATTCCATCAACGAAGTAGATGAATTTTTAATTCTCATTAGCAGCGATCGCGAACTCCATCTATACAACCGATAAAGCGTTTCAATACATCGATAGCAACGACAGACTTTTGGTAGTTTTTTTCCGCGGAAAATTGAAGAAGAACTCAGTTTTTAAGCTAATATGAAAATCCGGAGAGTAGCAATGTATGTACGCGGGCTCAGATAAAACAGATATTTTATCATCAATTCAGAATTTCAGATATTAAAGGTAAGGTTTTTGTTTTCCCTATGCTGTTTTTTAGTATAGTCGTTGCTTTGTTTTTGTCCTAGGTCACTGTTTTGTGAACAAATAAGGAAATTCAATCAAGATGTTATTTTGATGGAGAAACAAACGGGTTGAGGTGCCGATAGATGGAAAGGTTACCTCCAATTACTTCTTTTTATTTTTTTTCCGGTCTAGGTACGGTCGCGGCTCGCTGCCCCGAAAATGACACCAGAAATGGTTTCCACACATGGAAAATGATTGTCGAAATAAAGTCTCGAAACAACATATATGTTTATTCGAAAAATATGATGTTTTAGACTATGAACTACGAAAAAAATGTCCCAAAGAGCATTCGAATCCGCGACAAGGGAGCTCCAGACAGCCAATCGTCCCGTATTATGTCACGAGGAGTGATAAGTCCCCGAAATTTTCCCGCAATCGAACAATTTTTTCAGTTCACCTCCAATTTACTCAAATATCAAAACATTCAGCGAAATCGGTTCGGGGAACTTTCTTTCGTAAGTAAAACGTTCCAATCGCCCGTTATTTTTCTCAAGCTCACGACTCCTCTCAAGGAAACATCTAATCCTCCCCAATTTGAGTTTTTCCCCCTCGGGACATTACTAGGAGACCATCGGAAGTAAACTACGGAAGACTTCCATCTCGGGATTGAATTAAAGAAGTAACGGTTGCTTGGTCGATAACTTTAGCGATCCAGCGCGTCGGAATGGAGATACAACGGCAGAGGGGAGAAGAAGAGAGTGACACAGGCGGAAATACTCGTCCCTATTCGATTTCCCGCATATAAAAAATGTAAAAAAGGGGGCGGAGAGGTATTCACCCAGATTCATTCGCCCTTCCTTTGTCTGACCATTTTGTACAATCTGAAGAATTCGGGCTTTAGTATTAGGATATGTTTTCACCAGCTGAGGAATGGCCTAGCACTTTCAACTAGATTGAAAAGGAAATTAATCGAACTAAGTTTACGCTATAAAACCGATGTGTGTTTGTTATTCATTTTCCTCATTATTATCAGTGTCTGAAACTTTTCAATACTTGCCATAGAAAAGATTATATAAACGCGGGTATGGCCTAGAAACAGCCGCAAGTATTTGGGATTTGAAACATGCAATCGGTAATTTAAAAAAATGCATCGTTATGCGTTTATTATTTCACTTGTAATCACTGCAACAAAACAGTATCGCTGATCCTTGCTGGAAGTTGATAGCCCTTACAAGAAAGGAAATTCGAAAATAGGTTACGTCTGCTGAAAAAATGTAAATTATGTTTACGTGAAATGTAACAGTTTATGTGAGACTAGTATAGTATTGCTAAAAGTGCTTCGATAGCTTTGGTCATTTTACGCGTAGGCCCCCACCGGGAATCAAACCCGAGACCGGTTTCACTGAAGTCGATCGCGTTGCCCACTTGGCTATCGGGAGCCCTTTTTGTAAGACTTCTAAGAAGCTTTTATCCATTCGTCAAATAAACGTAAAATAAGTGTTTGACGAGAGGACGATTTTTGTAAAACTTATTTGAGTAATGACAAAATATTTTAATATGAATATGAAAAAAACCATGAAAAAATTTAGTAATACAAAAGATTAACATTCTAAAGTTTCACATCAGAAATTCTCTATTGACAAAACTTGAGACGATAATTGTTAAATGTTCTTTAAATTAACAAATGAGCATGGTTCGAATTTGATGGATAAGAATGGAAAATATGTAAATCTTGCCGAATTTCTCTCGGTTAGAGAGAACACAGGCCGGAAAAGGCAAACCCGCGATAGGGATCGAGACGGATAAAAATGCTTGAAAGAAGGGAGGAAAAGTACAGCCATATCTTGCATTCGGAAATGTAATGTTTCCTATCCACAGTTCGTCTTAAAAGGTTAGGAAATCTGGAATTTTTTCTGCATACTTTTCTTTATATGGTGTGAATATAGATGAATTTCACGGTCGATCTAGTACTGGAATAAATCCTGAAAAAAAAACGAGAAAAACCATGTAAACCTTGGATAATACAACATCTAAAAATTTAACCAATCGTATTTTCGTTTCTACATTATAATTCATATTTATTGTGGTTTACTTCCCCCTTTCCGAAATTACACATTCCATCTAGAATATAAAAGATATGGTCATACATCATCCTCTTCACATACCAACACAATGAAACATATCTTGTTTCCAATTCAATCAAATGCTATTCTGTACACGGTTATGCATACTATTCCCATCTTGATTCCTTAATTCTGTAACATGAGATTTTTAGATGTACAGTGCATTCACCTTAAAAATTCATTTTCCGCAATTCCAAATATTTTTTCTGCTCTGTCGATGTTCGATATTTTTTTCATCACATTCCATAAAATTTCAGTTTCAATATTTTACAGTTTTCAGGTGTTCGTGCGAACTGATAACCGAGTCTGGCGTTCTTTTTCCAGCGTATATCTTTCCGAAAGCTCCGTTCTTAGCAGCATAAGTGCTATAGAAGCAATAAAATGATGCGGCTGTATCTGATGCCGAGTTTTCGCTCAAAGAAGCACTACACATGGCAATGAAATGACATTACGGCAATGATTCATCGATTTAGAGCATATTCCAAGTTCAGCGTCGTGTACATAGCCCTTATCTGGAACTCTAAATAGTGCATGAATTTTTTCCTGAAAACTCAACCTCTTAGCCTAACTGAGGTAAATAAAAATAATACAAGGCGAGGTAAATAGCGAAAAGAGATATGAAAGAAAGAGATAAAAAGGGATAGAGGGGAAAGAGAGTAGTCAAGGGAGAGACAGGAAGAAAGAGATGGGTTATGTTGTGGTAGGATTCTGGGATGTGTAGTGCGTGAAGTAATGAGGTTTGGGTCCAAAACCCCCTCAGAGATGAGAATAAAGGAGAGGAAAAGTAAGTAGATGGGAAGGTGACATTAAGGGGATGGGAACGTAATGGGAGAGGTGCGTGTTTTTACGCGCGTGGGTGGGCCAGCCGATGGACATTGTTCGGTCATCGAAAACGTACCCATCTATTACCTCTTCCCCGTTCTCTGTCTACTTCATTCTTATTCCACTCTTTCTACGCTCTCGCCCTATTTTCATCGATAATAATGTCTACTTCGCTCACTAGAAAGTTCCTATTTCTATGGGACGAATAGGATAATGCTGCTACCATAAATTCCGATTTTTCCAGTGATAATTAAATGTTGCGGAATTGTTCTGGTAGTAACTATAATTAGAAGAGAGAAAGATTTGCCGCAAATGAAAAGGTTCGACGAATTATAAGAGGCGCTGTAAGTTTATATCAAATTTAAGCGTTTTGCCAGTGCCAGCCCAATGCGTGCTAATTGTCAAAGGAGCCTGATTAGGTGGACGGCTAGTCTGGTATCGGAATATTTGCGCGGTAAAATAATAATTTTTCTTTTGAAATCTGATGTTATCAAAAGTTCTTACGGTACTGTTCCGCCTACATGCAAGCATTAATTTATATTGCTCATTAAAGTGGCGATTATAAAGTCTTAAAATTCTTAGAATACTATAAAATGTTGCTAAAATGTTTAATAAAATGTTTTCAGACAAGTGATTATTGGTTAGTTGCAAATTAAAGTTGCAATGTGATTGTTATTTCTGCCTCTTGGTATAAATATTCAATTTCATTTACCCCAGATCTCATCTATTTACTAATTTTCCTTCGTTTATCAACTGAGAGAAATGTTAATAAGAGTAACATTTTTTTTACACATTTTCTTTCATCCGTCAGGATCTATTTTAAAAGGACCCTGACCCTGAATTTTCTATATTTTCTTAATTACTAAGGGGAAGGATTTCCTATAGGTACCATAACTGCATGAGATGAAACTAAATCAAAGAAGATACACTAATTCCTAACTCCATTTTGAATCGAGGGGGATTAATTCAATGTTGGAGGCTTCTGAGAAATCCAAATAAACTGTCAAGGAAAACGTACTTACGGCTGGCGAATATTTATTCCAGCTCGAATCGCTTTGATTCTTTCTGCGGATTTGCATATTTACGAGCAAATTAATATGCTTTTGCTTTATTAATTTCGACTGATAGCTTTGTCCTTCGGCTCTCATGGATGTAGTTAAGTTCGAGATCAAACTTCGAGAAGATCGAGTGCTTTTTATAAACGAGTGTTTTTCTAAATCCCTCTCCCCTGCTCTCTTTCCCTAAGAAATTATCCCTACTCTCCCTAACCCATCCCTTTCCTCATTCCCCAACGTTATCCCTACTTCCACTACTTTTCAATATTCAAAACATTGAGTAGAATTGAATTGACGTTATCTGCAAGATTTCCCTCTTCCAAAAAACGTCAATATCCTTTTAAATGCCGCTGCGTAAAGTTATTTTCCCTGCCACCTCAACTGGACGAGATAGTCTCCTTATTATCCCTCTTTCATCATGTGAAAACTGGGAGATATGTGCCTCATTTCTTCGAATACAACGAACCGAGAGTATAGCATATGATTTGCATGTACGTAATGCAATTTTTAGTGACAGCCTTAGTAAATCCAATTTAAATACGTTGTACGCAGAACTACGCTCACAAACAACCGAAAACTCGCTCCGAAAAAGGATGTTTTCAAGGCAGAAAACCGAAGCAAACGGCACTCATTTCTTTTGAGTCGTTTTGGAACCGAAATGGAAATCAGAGGAAAAACATATGGTTCAATTTTCTTATTGCTTTAAATATAATGTTACTTAGAATCATATGAATACTGATTTTTATGACCATGTTACATGCAATAATTATCTTAAACATAACGATTATTCAAACCTATGAAGGTCGTGGCTTTTGTTTTGTTTGTAAGAAGTAAGAAGTTTTTATTTTCTCTAGAGTTTTAGGAGGTAAGATACCCTTACATTCGCAATACATACATACGATGATACTGTCTGAAGGAAAGATGTGAGAGTAATGCGGAGGATAGCTCACAGTTGTATGACTTTAGGTTAATGGTGAATGTTTTGTGGTGCCTCTCTTTACCATACACCCTTGCATTTGGCAACTGGTATCTATGGATCGATAAAAGCCACTTAAAGACTAAGTATCACAAGTTAAACTTTGCAGTCTTAAAAGTGCGCTCTCTCATAGCAGCCTTTCTCACCCTACTCTTTCTTTCCTTCAATTTTGTTACATTTTTCTTCTTATAGTCTATTCTCCCCGGATCCCTTCTCTGAAATTAAACACAAACTCACTAAATCTAAGTGATTCAATCATTTAATTTGTTCCTCTGAACGTGTTTCTCCTTGGATTTATTTTTACTTAAAAAGTATTTCCATAGAAGCTGTATTGTAAGTTTTCAAAATATCCTCTTTCATGTCGTATTTATTAGTCCTTCATATTAATATCGCGCAAAACATCCACGGTTTTGGATAAGCGATGAGAAACGCATGGTTAACATGCTTGAATTTAGACGAAAAAATCGAAAGAGAATAAGTCTGCCGCAGCCAGGAATCGAACCCGAGTCCCCAACTTTCTGGGCGGGTGCTCTGTCCTCTAAGCTACCAGGTTTATCATTATTTCGTTCTTTCACTCATACTGTTCAAATTTCTTCAACATTATTTTGAATACAAACTTTATTACTTTTATTTTTACTAGTTTTTTCGAGGAAAATGGAAGTAGGCAAAGCTTAGAAATCAGAAAATTTCTCAAATTGGAAATTTTGCACACAATACATATATATTAGAGAAAACTTATTCTTGTCTACTATATTAATGTATTTTATCATATTTACCTAGTGGGGGTACTTTGCTTATGCTACCACTCGTTGGTTACAGTACTATAAAATATAGTAACTTTTATTCAGATATGATTTATGCATGTTTCCTCGTGAATTTGTGGAGGACTTATCATAGTCGTGGTCTACAATTCAAGTCAACTTAAAGTTTTTAATCATATAGCTTTTTATCGAAAAGCTATTACACTCTCACTCCCTTTAAACCTTTATGACTTTCTCTATTTTACTTTCTGCGTATGTTCCTATCTTAAATTCTTTATGAAATTCAACCAAGCCATACTATTCACACAAACACTTGAAGAGACAGATTTTATGGTGGATTTTTACCAGCTTGGTAACGGTATACCTTATAGAAAACATTAAATGCAAAATTCACATTCGCTCATACATTTCAATCTAATTTGAATGATTTGGGATTTATTAAAGAAAGACTCGTCAAAAAATCTTCATATTTTGAATACTTCACAAGGAATGCTACCATTGCTACTATTGATACTATACTTTTCCTCATTTCAATTGCATAAAAATAAATGCCCCTTCGGTAATTATGTGACTGCTGGGTGAAACATTGAAATGAAATCCACAATCTCTTTCGACTTTAAAGCCGGAAACCGCGACTCGGGAGCACTCCGAAGTGCAGCTTACGTAACACCGCAAAGCCAACAAAAAAAGTGTAACAATTCGGCTTAATGCTTTCTCTATGTTGAGTCCAGGATTTGGCTCATCTGGACCACCACCCTTTCGTTGCCCTTGGGAACTACTCTTCACCCTCTCCGCACCAGTATCATTTCCTTCTCTCATTGTCTCTCTTATCTCTAGAGCGACGCATAAACGGGACCCGAGATATATCTTGAAGAGGGAGAGAGAGGAAGGCAAGCGAGGACAATCTCTTAACACTTCTTCCTCCCTCGCTTTCCCCTCTGCCTTCCTCTCTACCCTCCATTTACCAACAGCAGGACTCCTCTCACTCGTTTTAACCTTTCTTCCTTTAAACCTTCATGAGTATCTTTTCACGGCGTTTCCCTGAAAATTTTAAAGTGCCTAATTACCCTAGGAATCGCAGGTGTACGGCGTTCCGAAACAAAGGATGTTATCAGCCCCTGTTTTCATCATCCTCTTGTTTGTTTATGTCTTTAATTTTGTCCTCTGTCGTTTCCTCATTTCGAAAGGGATTCTCGGAATATAGGAACCTACTAGGACTAGGTAACCTGTCGTTAGGCATATAATTAATACTCGATCTAGGTTGTTTTTGAAACCATAAGTAATCTACCTTAACATCTATATCTATATATCTATACCGTAAAGATATGAGTTAGTTAGTTAGTGGTAGTTATAAAGGTACCTCGACAGCTGTGAGGTAATTTTGGTCATTAATCAGATTTATTTCACATCACTTTCTTTACTTTCCTCCTGAGGCGTGTGGAAGTGAGGTGTAAAATATTGGATATCTGCACTCTCAATGTTTGGACTTTAGAATTCCACTTATCAGTTAACGAAAACATTGTAGTGAGAGTACATCTAGGCATGGGAGGAAACTCTTTTAAACTCCACAAACTAAAATTGTTGTAGGCTGGACACGATTCATTTTCGCAAAGAATGAGCTGATTGCATCCCGAAACTTTCCAGTCTAAATAAATTATTGGGTAGAAAGAGCAATCGTGTCTGTTCAACCTCATTGTATTTAAAATCTATTTGGACACTTTTTACAGTAAATGCAATGAAACATATGGACAGGAACAAAAGAACCTGATTGTCCTTATGTGGTAGTTAGATATTGTAATAGAGACACGTCTAAATAGACATTGTTGTTAGTATTTATTATTATTGATCATAATCTCGATGTTTTTAGAATAGAAAGTTTTCTACTGGTCTATTTAGTAAGCAACATTTATAGATATTTACGTATGCCTGTATCTTTAGTAACATCTCTTTTGTAGTACAAGTCTTTGGGTGTCATCTATTTGGATTGTGCCTGGAGTTAGAATTTTTTTAGTTTGAACAGATTGTTTACCCTTTACGTAAAAGCATGAATTCATAATTCTATGCATTTAATTCGAGTTCTCTTGGTTGATAGCTCGCAAGTGCTCACAAAAATTGTTCACTCTCTTCTCACGACCCAGCTAAATTAAGTTAAATTACTGAAAAGCCAATGACTTATGTCTTTGTACTTGATTAATTATCTTTCTACCTTGAGACAACAATAATTTATTTTATGGAAAAATTCGTGAATTATTTATTCTTTATTATTATTTACGCTCAACTTTTTTACAACCAGTCTGTGAACTTGAAATATTTTGCTCCAATTTTATTGAAATTTAAATATTTTAGTTCTTCCTTTTGGTGAGTCTACCCGAGTACAATAAAAATCTTATAAGGCATAATCCTCCACTGCAGTATGTGCATATTGTATCGTACGAAATTAGTCATTTATGAAGATATATAGTGTAAGCATTTTGAAGTCTTCCATTTGTGTGTATTTTCCTCGGAAAGGATAAATCAAAAACTACGGGAATTCTCCAAATAGATTGATTGCTGAAGATTTCAATGGAAACACACGATTTTGGACGTCCGCTTAGGGAGCCATGCTAGTTTTACGTTTATATATAAAACCATTCTCAAAGATTTCAACAAAGGACTTCGAAGTATCTTTCTATCTTCAACAGCTTTCAACCTCATTTGGTCTGATAGAAACAGCTCATCAAGTCTCTTATTCTGCAATCTTTCGGCGTGCTTATTCTTTTCATACCCTATCCCTTATGTACTATTTTCCCTCTATCTATTCGCCCTCTTAATCACCTATTCCCCCCTTCGCCTCCATTTTCACGCAGTCATCCTTCTTCCCTCTCCCCAATTCAACGACGGTTTCGCTTCTGTTTCATTGCCCTCTTCTTCATAACGTATCCCCTTTCCTCATCTTCTACACTTCTGTCATCAAAGCTCTAGCTTCCCCATCCAATTTCGTATTACTTCATTCTAGTAATTTATATCTCAGTTGCTTTTTGCCTTTTCAGATATCGTTGAGGAAATTATTTGTGTATGAAGTAGGGTTGGTTGCTAACTACGGTATTTTGACCTGGAGATTCCGGATTAAGCAATTTTTCTCTGGGTCCAGGGTTTCATATCACTTTCTCAGGGCAATTGCCAAGTGCAAAAAACAGCCAATAAACGACTCAGTTACGCAGATCAACCATCGGAAACACAGTATTCTCGTATAAAAAGTTTATTTGAATCATATACGATAAATGGATATCTTTGAATTTAACCTTTTTGAGACGAAGAAATGCAATATTAGACATGTATCATGAAACTAAAAACGATATATTTTATTTATTTTTTTAACGAATTAACCTAAAGAAATTGACTCTGTTCGACATGAATCTTTGGTCTTATAGTACACAGTACAATATACATATTCGTACATACATTAATAATATGTATCCATAGCTAACATAACATAATTGGGAATATATAAGGTTACTGTAGAAATTGAAGTGAATCAACAGAAAAAGGAAAACTATCCAGAACGTAAGTGTCGCATACAAAAATATTCGGGTTTAATTCTTTTAGGTAGGAACCCTAGTGGCAACGATTACTTTAAATACGTACATGAGGTATTTATCTTCATTGAGTGTTTTTTTCGCACTTGAAAATTTTTACTTTTAGCCCTAGTATTATAATGTATACTTTAAGTGAACTGAATTATGGGCCTTTGTTCTAATGTTTCGTTAAAGTTAAATGAAGACCATAGTTAATATCATGCTAATTTATTAACAGATATGTAGGAAATTAATCATAATCTATACTTTAAATCTAAAAAAAACCATAATCAAACAAGATTTAGCTATTGGAAAGCAAGCACGAAAACGACAAGCAATGAAGTCTAACAGAGAACGTTCTTTGAAAAGATACACGCAGAAACGCAAACGATGAAAAACATCTCAATATTAAAAGCACGTCCAGAATACAGTTGCAAAAGGATCATCAAAAGATTTCATGATAACCTGGTATTCGCTTAGCATTTACAGGTTTTCACAGGCGTATTAACCTCTTTTTCTAATGGAATATGACGTAAAAATCTCTGATATGACATTAATCGTCTGGAAGTGCAATTATTTGTTCTTAAGTCCGCAACTTCTCAGGGGTAATGCTGCCTGTTCATGTGGAATGCATTAGAATTTATATTTTTCAACATTTAAGGAAAAAATAATAAAACAACACAATTAACAAAAACCATATAATCACAAAATATCAAGAGAAAAATGTAGTCTTAAAAATGACATCATTGTACAAAAAATGTATTATTTTATTGCCATTAACTTAATAACTTATATTATAGTACTCTTTAATAATTAATATTACTATTATATTTTATAGTCGAATATATACGAGTATATAGTCGAATATATACTCGTATAAATATAAATTCGACTATTAAATAGGAGACTCATGCGTACCAACAGATAAAAATATTCGGTACCTAGGAATCGCCTTCAGTTGCAACTAATAATGGGCTATACATATAACTAATAGTCACATCGAGGATGTAACTTGCAAAGCATACAAGAATCTAATTTAAACTTCATCGTGAGAAACGTAAGAAAATGCGGTAGGGAAGTTAAAGAAAGGGCACATCTAACGCTTGTTAGGCCTATGTTGTAGTATGGAGACAGCGCGCTGTCTCCATACTACATACACTACAGCGTCTGGAATCCACATCAGAAAGGGCTTAAGGACAAACTGGAAAATGTACAGAGAAGAGCAGCAAGGTTCGTTTTGGGAAAGTACAGGAAGAAAGATAGCGTCACTACAATGATCAGAGTTAGGTTAGGAAAAAATAGAAAGAAGACGTCAAACAAAAAGTCTAGAGAATATATTTAAAACTGTCACAGGAAAGCCTTCCATGAAATAATTGGAAATTAAAATTAAAGGCATTGATTATCTCAGCAGAAAGGATCATAAAAATAGTTTCCAGACTTAGACAAACGACTGATATTTGTAATTTTCTAAATCGAGTAATAACGGGATGGAANGTGGTTCTGATACAAATGATCAACTCGCCAATGGAAACTCCAGAAAACAGGTAGCTTTCGCCTTACGACCAAGTTCCAGCCGAATGACCGAATCTTATGACGATTTGGACGAAAGACGGATATTCATAAATGTTGCTGGTTATCTATGGATATACACTGTTACCTAGGTTAACGACGGCTTTAGTTAGCGACGCACTTGGCTAACGATGAGTGGCTGAGAAAAAATATCTCGGGTAACGACAGTCTTTGGTAATAATTTTAATTATGAAATTCCACCAAGTATCGCACTTCGGAAAGTTTTTGGAGGGCTTTTCCTCCAGACAAGGTGAATACAAGGCAGGAAAATGTATCGTTAATATTTCCCCTTCGATGACTATGACTGCCACCCGGCATAAACCCTATTTGTAGTCATCACATGTAGTAAATAAATAAATATTTTTCAAAATTTTTTTCTCACAATAATTCATAAAATAATTTATTCAGAACTTCTTTTTTCTTAAAAGTATTTTACACCTTAAACATATTTTATATTTTACGCATCGAGAATGTTGTCAGTGACGTCTTTTACTAAATTTTAAAATTAAAGCACTCCACTTTTCTCTTCCGCCTCTCACATATTGTTATTAGTTTCAATTATTTACAAAGTTTATTATCTGAATGAAACTATAATTCCATCACTATTGGACTATATATTGATATAAATAATATTTTTTTGAATTAACTTTTGGAAGAATACTTGCACGACACTTCGAACACAAATCCTTCCCTCTTAATCGGATTCGCTTGCTTCTCCCTTCTTCAATTTGATCCGATTTATATTCATATTCTTTCCCCATTTTTTCGCATCTTTTGACCCATCCACTATTTCATCCACCTACATCGACTAGCTCTTCGCTTCCCTATCTTTTCAATTCCACGCACCCTGAAACATCTCTCCTCTTTCCATTTTCCTTAATACCTTTCCCCAATCCCCACTCTTTGCCTTTCCCTTTTTCTTCATGCGCGGGGGATGAGACTCGTTTCTGTGTATAGTGGGCGTGGTTGCATTCTCCGGCCACTTCCGGGAGAAAATTGAGGAGGGTGGAGAGATGGCGTGGGTGGTGGCAGTGGGGGTTGATCGCGAGTCTAAGGAGAGAGAGAGGACGGAGGAAAATTTCAGGGGTGCATGGACAACCACATGAGGGTGAGGCTTTGGAATATCTTGTTTGAATGTTCATGGAACTCCCATTCCTCGCTTCTTACAGCCCCAAAGCGGAACGCCGCACTTTTGTCGCCCCTCTTTTTTATTTCGGGTCCCTTGTCGAAATACGCGGGGACCTAGCAGTTATGACTTCGAAAGCTCTTGCTCATAATACGATCCCTTCTTATCACTATCTCGGGCTATTACTAGCGCGGCATTTCGTGGTTTATCCCGTGGGAGAAGCTATTTTTGTCCAGAGGAAGACCTACATTCCAAGGTGCCTAGAGGGAAATGTTTTTGAAATATATACTGATATACTATACATGGTTTCTTCATGTGAACTTACTGTCTTACTCATTCTTCTAATAGGTAGCGCGTCAGAGAACTTATAAAGCCTCTTTATGACATCCCATTACTAAAGATGGTCGCTGAAAAATGCGAATTTGTTACTCTAATCAACATGGCATGAAAAATGTACTACAGTTGCAATAAGAGAGTTCTTGTTCATGTTTAGGTCAAACCTATCAATAAAAGATAAGAATCTTTGAATCTACATCTACATCTATACCCTGCAAGCCGCCTTACGGCGTGTGGCAGGGGGTGAAAACACCGGGCGTTCGGACTATTTTTTTAGCCTATTATTATCATGTATAGTTCGCGGAAAGAATGAATTCTTAAAACGACTCGTCCTAGCATCTATTTCTCTTATTTTGGTATGATGGTATCTTTGTTGTAATTTTATTCAGGCAAATGCTGTCTTTGAAAAAGTTTGACTTCTAAACTTTTACTCCATATAATTTTTCCCATGTCACACGCCGAAAGACGGCTTGAAGGGTATTAATGTCGATGTAGACGTAAATATCCAATCCTGAGGTGTATAATGCTCTTAAGAACCACTTATACTTCAGTCCACAGAGGATAGATACGATTAAAATCTGAGGAAGTCATTCAGTAGGAAGTAGTTGGAATGACTGAGAGCAATATACGCCTTCTGGTCCGATGGAGTGCATTCTATGCCATAGATTTACACGTCATCGATGGAGACGTCTTCCATTTACGTCTTATTTATGACTCACAGTGTCCCCCAATCCAACATGTCTAAACCAAAGAGGAGGAACTTTTGTACCACCCTATTCCTTTATTTCTCCAAGGGAGCATATTCACCGTCATTCCCATGGCGAATGTCGGAGTCCCCTCTTGCAGAACTCTCTTCTCCCTTCATCTCTTCCGTTTCCCTCCGTCACACCATCCTCACCATGGCGACAGATTACGCCCATTTGTCTGTCCCAGCGGGAACCGCAAGAACTAGCAACCTACTCGTTTTCTCTGACCGCTACTAACTCTCTCCCTACCCCTTGTCTACTTACCATCACTCCAGCTATACCATCCTTCACCCCCCCACCCCCCCCAGGATAACTTTCACTGTTTTCCATATTGGATTCTTTGTCTAACATTCGTAAGAGAAAGAAGTTAGTTCCCTGAAAAATGATACCTCGAGAATTGAGCGGTTATACATTTTGCAGCGGCCAGAAGGTTTTCTATTTTCTACCCAATTTTCAGCCTATTTGGGCACATGATACTTAATGCTTTTAATGAGCAATCATAGCTCAAGTGAACCATTTATTATGCTCTTTATTATGGTTTTCATCTCGAAAGTATTACATCTCGAGCAACTGGTTCCCATTGGATCGCAAAGAAAATTTTTCAATTCACTTCAAAGCACCGGAAAAAGAAATTTTATTAGAATTAATGAATAAAAGCAACTAAATTCAAGAACACCGCGTTAAAGTTAAAGGAGTAATACACAGAGAATGATTCTCTCTTTATTCCATCTTGAAGATGTATATAAGTTAGAGAGGGATAGTAATTTAAATATCTGTGACTCTTTAAGAAGTAGAGGAAAGGCAGCATTTTAAACGGGGCCGTATTGTTGACTGAAGGGTTCAGTTTCCCCGCCTCTGATTTTACCTATTCATTGACATTCATACATATTTTACTCCGATTCAGTATCTTCAATATCTTTCATGGTTCTCAGTACCTTTGTAAGTCGAGTAGGCCCTGAGTTCAAAGTTTTTTCTGAAGTTTTAGTCTTTTACAAATTATCTTACCTTCACGGCTTAAAAATGGTCGCAGGATCGAATTTGTTGATAGAATCGAGCAAACCTTCTGTCTTCTTGTTCCAATTGCTATAGGTTAGACTATCCTTAGTAACTAGCTTTTAACTTTCTGCTTTGTGAGATCTTTTCTCTTTAGTATCTCTCGCTGTGATTTCTTCTTCTTTCTTCTTTCTTTTCCTTTCTGATACTATTTTAATAGCCGTGTCTCTACTTTTTCTTTCCACTTTTCCTACTTTGTATAAATATTTCTCATCCTTCTCTTTCCTCCGTTTTTCTAAATTCCCCTCTCCCAGTTTTCTACTTTCTCAAGTCTCGCACTTCCTTTTTTACGTTCTTTTCCCCGAACGATTCGTTATTTCTGTTTTAAGCTCTTCACCGTCTGTGTTTTTTCTTCTGTTATGAAGTACTTACTAGTAATGTAAGTAATTTTTAGTAATGTTTCACTTTATGTAAATATTCAAAATTCTCATATGTCAGCACTTTTCCTCTTTTCTTTCTTCCTCTTATTCATTCTTTTCCTACGTCTTTCTTTCTCTTAATCTTTCATTGTTCTCCTTTTCTTTCCTAATCCCTTGTTTTTTCCCTCCACGAGGGAGACATTAATTGTCACCGAACAGTTTCTACTTCCTTCCACCCTTCTTCCTAAAATTCTCGCCATCTCTCTGGTCTTTGGTACTGCTCCCCCTGCGCATCGTTCTGCAGCTTCTACCCCGTAAGTGCTTCGCGTGGTATGTATGAAGAACTTAATGAGAAAGTGGTGGTAAGATAGTTATGATGCGGAATTTTAGAAGTTTCGGGTAGAAATTTTTGTTAAGAGGGAGGGTAAAGGGTAGGGTGAGTTAGCGATGGTGTTATTTTCAAGCGGAGTTCTCAGCGATAGAGGATGTTATTACTTATAATACGAGGTAAAAATGTGAGCATCGTGCGCCTGCTTACTTTTATAAGTTTTCTCTTCCCATTTGACTTTGACACAATTACTAAAGTGTCAATAGCTGTTTGCAGAGTCATCAGCTAGAGGGCTGAGTATATCCTAAACCTCCCTATCATTAGCTGCCAAATGCTTTAATGAGTGGATGTAGCGCTCTGACAAGATAAGGAGTGATGTATTTTGCTCTTGCTTTTTTCTCTGAGTCGGAATGCTTTCAGCAAAAAAGGTCTACGTATGTTCAATACAATGTCCCAACGGATAATACTTTTCATGTCATTAAATGAGGAGTGGCAAAGACCTATGCTAATTTTTAACACCATGAATGCCTCAGAATCCTTGGCATTGTTAGATATACGAAAAAGATTGAAAATGAGACAAAAATAAATGAAAGATAAATTTTTCTCCATCATGTCCCTAAAGACAACGGAAAATGTTCCATTCATCCAGGTACGGTAGAAGCAATCCT
>KZ308556.1:1552648-1638272 GCA_000376725.2 Ladona fulva
GTGATCCATACTTTATCAAACGCCTTTTTTATATCAAGAAAAGCAGCTATGGTTGACTTTTTATGGTTGAAGCCTCTCGTTATTAATTCTGTCAAACGGAGAATTTGATGAGTGGTTGACAAATTTTCAGTAAATCCTGTTTGTTCTTTTGGGATGACATTGTTCTCTTTCAGAATAGGTTTGAGGCGGCTCAGGATTATTTTTTCAAGTATTTTTCCAATGGTGGGTAGGAGGCTGATTGGTCGATAGTTGTCTAGGAAGGAGGCGTCTTTTCCTGTTTTTGGAATTGCCTTTATTATTGCTGATTTCCACGATGTTGGGAAGTATCCATTGATGAGACAAGCATTGAAAAGTCCAGCTAATTTTCCTACTATACTTCTCGGTAGTTGCTTCAGCATCTGATTTGTTATTTTATCTACACCTGGAGCTGAATTCTTCTTCAAGGATTTTAGGTAGAGTTGAATTTCTTTGGGACTGGTGCAGTTTGGTTGATTTATTGGAACATATAGAATTGCAGAAATGGTGGTGCGCATTTCTGTTCGAAGGTTTGCAGGAGTTGGGATTGGGTTGATCTGGAATGTATCGCTTAAAGTCTCAGCAAGGGCCGCGCACTTTTCATCGTCCGATGTTAGGACTCTATTGTTGTAATATATAATTGCTGGATTGGTGGATTTACATTTTCGGAGGTTTCGTGCCATCTTCCATAGAGATTTATCTTTTGTGGATAGGTTTAGAATCTTCTGATGCCAGCAGTTATTTCTATGGAGTCTAAGCTTGTAGTTTACACTGTTTCTGAGGTGTTTGTATATGAATTGGAAGACTGGGTCCTCCGATTGTTGGAATTTTTTCCTTGCTCTGTTTCTAGCTTTCATTTCTTCTATGGAATTTTTACGCAGTGCTTTTATTCCTACTTGATGGAATTCCACAAAGTGACGGCTTCTACCGTTGATTAAATTGAAAAATGGTTATCATGTAGAAGAGTAAGCAATTAATTAAGGTTAAACGAAAAGTTCGATAAATGAAATATATTTCACTTTCGAAGCGATCGAATTCCATGTTATTTAGTTAAAATTACAAGCATTTTCAGTGTATGAAATGTCAATAGGAGTAATTTCTTCACGATAACCCAACCGTTAAAAGAGGACTTTTGGTACACTACAATAAGCTGAAGCATTTACAAAAAAAATAAATAAATCGCAGCAAGGATTTGATTAAAATTACCTATTTATTTTAGTTTTTTATAATACAGCAATGGATCTAAGAAATGAGGTAGGCGATCGGACGCGTTTTCCACTTTCTTCCATTGAGCCATGCCTAATATTGAACTCAATACACTCGATACTAGATAAACATCGGTTGCAATTAATTGATCATTCACCAGCAAAAGAAGAAATTAGTGGTTTAAAGAGCAAGAAAGGCTATATCCGGAGAAGCTAGTTCGAGAAACTTTACTTTGGGTAGCAACGAATGACTTTAAATTCATTGGAGGTTTTCCTTTTGCATCGCTTCTTAAATAAAGATATTTATAGTGCTCCTTAGTTTTGAAGAAGATGTCCCTCAGGAGAGATATAATTTCTAAATGGTAAGACGTGGGTAGACTAGTGATACAAAACCCATCGCCTTCAAACACCTGAATTCTTAAATCCCACTTTACGATCTCCTTGTAAACGGTAGGGAGGCGAAACATTAACACCTCTTTCCCATAAATTGGAATTCATAACCATAGTCACGTACCTCCTGATGCACTCGAAGAGGGGTTCGGAAGAGCGAATAACCCTGGATATAAAGGGTTTTAAAGGGTATCTCTCACCCTTCTCTTCGGACTCATGATTCCTTACCCTTCACCCCCCAAAACTTACCTCCCAGAACTTCCACTGCGTACCTTCCCGACTTCCTCGACCTCCCAGTCTCTTGGGGAGAAAGCGTATTTTAATCCTATATTCCCTGACAATGATTAATGTATCCTATCTTCCAATTTCCTTTTCTCACGAAAAGGTTCGATGGTGTGTAAAAAGAGAAATGAAAATGGAATTCACTTTTATTATATTTGGGATGCATCTACATTATGAAGAAATAAAATCCGCTGATAAATCACCTAAATAGAATCATTAATTAAATAATAATTACATGTTTTTCATTATTTAATGCAACATTTCGTATGAATAAATATAATAAATATCACTATAACGTATTTCATACCATAGCAAGTAGACTATTTCGAATTATAGAAAATATATCGATTATCTAAATAAATATCGAATTCCATTCTTCAGGCCTTCGAGTTGTTTTTCTGGATACTTTATAATGTTGTAATTTGGGATAGGATAATATAATAGATGTAATTGCAAAATTCGAGGATAAACGAAAAACTGATTCGGAAAGGAACTTTAGAAATAAGGTCACTTAATATCCTAAAGGAAGAGAAAAAACGTGCACTTATTGTTAGTAATGAAGATACCAATTACGAAAGAGAGATTTGGTTTCCTTCCAATTTAAGAGCCATTTAGAACTTTGATTTGGCAACATTCCAACAAATCTCCAGACACAGATAACCAAGCGACCTACTTCAACGTAGGATAAATTAAGTTGAAGCTAGTTTGGGAGTTCTGAAATTGCAAGAATTAATTAACAGACTCTTGGAGAAGTGTTTTTGTAACTTGAGAGAAGAAGACGTGACACTATGGACCATTACGTAATAGTTGAAACGTATAGAATAATTTCATTTAAATACGATACTGGTTCGTGCATTTTTGCACTGAGATGAATGAAGATGGTCAAAACATTTCGCAAGGGTATCTAAGAGATAAGTTGAAGGGGAAAATTCCTGATATTCTGGACACATTGCTTCTTTAAGCTATAGAGGAAAACTTTGTCGAAAAAGGAAATATGATAAGAAAATACAAAGAAAAATGAACTAATCTGAGAAAGCGAATCGAAAAGTTAACTAACTGGTAAACCGGTTTTCTCGTAACTTTAACTGGTTAAATAATTAACCAGTTAAAGTTACGAGAAAACGTCATGCTTGACCTATATTAAAGTTTTGAGTTTAGAGAATGGGTGCATGGAGAATATTTCAAAAGGAGAACCCTATTTTGGGACAAAACTTCAATCAGCTCCTCATTTCCTTTTCTCCCGCTATCGATGGTTTAATATTATTAATTTGAAAGAGGAAAGAAAATGACAATTTTTTATATTGGATAATATGGTAAAGTTAAAGTATTATACGTGCATGTTTCGTGAATGGTGTTTAATATATAGGATTCATTTTTATGATGAAATGTTTTACTTAAATATCCAATTAAATTTGCCCGACATCAAAGTCGAAAGAAAACATCGTGTGCGGACAATTCCTCGCGAACAATTTCTCGCCGGACTATTCCTCGCGGGGACAATTGCTCGCAGCGGACTATTCCTCACCAGGAAAGTTGCTCGCCCCGTACTATTTATAAATGCAAGAATAGCAGGGAATTTCTTTATGCAGAATTTATAACCATTCGCAAAGAAATAGTTTACCGCCTTTGCAGAAGAGAGAATGAAAAACCTTTACGTACGAAGATATATTTCAGCAGCAAACTTTAAGAAAAGAAACATCATATAATAATATAACTGAATTGAGCGTTTCAAGTCGTATTTTGTTAGAGCTGTTAAATGGATATTAGTATAGTCAGAGCTAGGAATTGTACATATGCTTTAGAATTAGTATCCTAGCGAAAATTATAATATTTAGTTAGGTACAATAGATTTATCTCTAAAGAAGTGATAGATACCCTAATAATATAAGAAAAAGAAAAATATGCCATTGTAAGCATAGGCGTGATCTTGGCATTGTAAGCATAGGCGTAATAGGTGTAATCTTGANGCGGAAAGAATGAATTCTTAAAACGACTCGTCCTAGCATCTATTTCTCTTATTTTGGTATGATGGTATCTTTGTTGTAATTTTATTCAGGCAAATGCTGTCTTTGAAAAAGTTTGACTTCTAAACTTTTACTCCATATAATTTTTCCCATGTCACACGCCGAAAGACGGCTTGAAGGGTATTAATGTCGATGTAGACGTAAATATCCAATCCTGAGGTGTATAATGCTCTTAAGAACCACTTATACTTCAGTCCACAGAGGATAGATACGATTAAAATCTGAGGAAGTCATTCAGTAGGAAGTAGTTGGAATGACTGAGAGCAATATACGCCTTCTGGTCCGATGGAGTGCATTCTATGCCATAGATTTACACGTCATCGATGGAGACGTCTTCCATTTACGTCTTATTTATGACAGTGTCCCCCAATCCAACATGTCTAAACCAAAGAGGAGGAACTTTTGTACCACCCTATTCCTTTATTTCTCCAAGGGAGCATATTCACCGTCATTCCCATGGCGAATGTCAGAGTCCCCTCTTGCAGAACTCTCTTCTCCCTTCATCTCTTCCGTTTCCCTCCGTCACACCATCCTCACCATGGCGACAGATTACGCCCATTTGTCTGTCCCAGCGGGAACCGCAAGAACTAGCAACCTACTCGTTTTCTCTGACCGCTACTAACTCTCTCCCTACCCCTTGTCTACTTACCATCACTCCAGCTATACCATCCTTCACCCCCCCCCCCCCCCCAGGATAACTTTCACTGTTTTCCATATTGGATTCTTTGTCTAACATTCGTAAGAGAAAGAAGTTAGTTCCCTGAAAAATGATACCTCGAGAATTGAGCGGTTATACATTTTGCAGCGGCCAGAAGGTTTTCTATTTTCTACCCAATTTTCAGCCTATTTGGGCACATGATACTTAATGCTTTTAATGAGCAATCATAGCTCAAGTGAACCATTTATTATGCTCTTTATTATGGTTTTCATCTCGAAAGTATTACATCTCGAGCAACTGGTTCCCATTGGATCGCAAAGAAAATTTTTCAATTCACTTCAAAGCACCGGAAAAAGAAATTTTATTAGAATTAATGAATAAAAGCAACTAAATTCAAGAACACCGCGTTAAAGTTAAAGGAGTAATACACAGAGAATGATTCTCTCTTTATTCCATCTTGAAGATGTATATAAGTTAGAGAGGGATAGTAATTTAAATATCTGTGACTCTTTAAGAAGTAGAGGAAAGGCAGCATTTTAAACGGGGCCGTATTGTTGACTGAAGGGTTCAGTTTCCCCGCCTCTGATTTTACCTATTCATTGACATTCATACATATTTTACTCCGATTCAGTATCTTCAATATCTTTCATGGTTCTCAGTACCTTTGTAAGTCGAGTAGGCCCTGAGTTCAAAGTTTTTTCTGAAGTTTTAGTCTTTTACAAATTATCTTACCTTCACGGCTTAAAAATGGTCGCAGGATCGAATTTGTTGATAGAATCGAGCAAACCTTCTGTCTTCTTGTTCCAATTGCTATAGGTTAGACTATCCTTAGTAACTAGCTTTTAACTTTCTGCTTTGTGAGATCTTTTCTCTTTAGTATCTCTCGCTGTGATTTCTTCTTCTTTCTTCTTTCTTTTCCTTTCTGATACTATTTTAATAGCCGTGTCTCTACTTTTTCTTTCCACTTTTCCTACTTTGTATAAATATTTCTCATCCTTCTCTTTCCTCCGTTTTTCTAAATTCCCCTCTCCCAGTTTTCTACTTTCTCAAGTCTCGCACTTCCTTTTTTACGTTCTTTTCCCCGAACGATTCGTTATTTCTGTTTTAAGCTCTTCACCGTCTGTGTTTTTTCTTCTGTTATGAAGTACTTACTAGTAATGTAAGTAATTTTTAGTAATGTTTCACTTTATGTAAATATTCAAAATTCTCATATGTCAGCACTTTTCCTCTTTTCTTTCTTCCTCTTATTCATTCTTTTCCTACGTCTTTCTTTCTCCTAATCTTTCATTGTTCTCCTTTTCTTTCCTAATCCCTTGTTTTTTCCCTCCACGAGGGAGACATTAATTGTCACCGAACAGTTTCTACTTCCTTCCACCCTTCTTCCTAAAATTCTCGCCATCTCTCTGGTCTTTGGTACTGCTCCCCCTGCGCATCGTTCTGCAGCTTCTACCCCGTAAGTGCTTCGCGTGGTATGTATGAAGAACTTAATGAGAAAGTGGTGGTAAGATAGTTATGATGCGGAATTTTAGAAGTTTCGGGTAGAAATTTTTGTTAAGAGGGAGGGTAAAGGGTAGGGTGAGTTAGCGATGGTGTTATTTTCAAGCGGAGTTCTCAGCGATGGAGAATGTTATTACTTATAATACGAGGTAAAAATGTGAGCATCGTGCGCCTGCTTACTTTTATAAGTTTTCTCTTCCCATTTGACTTTGACACAATTACTAAAGTGTCAATAGCTGTTTGCAGAGTCATCAGCTAGAGGGCTGAGTATATCCTAAACCTCCCTATCATTAGCTGCCAAATGCTTTAATGAGTGGATGTAGCGCTCTGACAAGATAAGGAGTGATGTATTTTGCTCTTGCTTTTTTCTCTGAGTCGGAATGCTTTCAGCAAAAAAGGTCTACGTATGTTCAATACAATGTCCCAACGGATAATACTTTTCATGTCATTAAATGAGGAGTGGCAAAGACCTATGCTAATTTTTAACACCATGAATGCCTCAGAATCCTTGGCATTGTTAGATATACGAAAAAGATTGAAAATGAGACAAAAATAAATGAAAGATAAATTTTTCTCCATCATGTCCCTAAAGACAAAGGAAAATGTTCCATTCATCCAGGTACGGTAGAAGCAATCCTGAATGTGTACCGCTTATAAAATGATTACACTAGCATTGACTAAAATGTCGTTTCAAATTTAACACTATTTTTCCTGAATGTATTTCAATATCAAGCTCTAGAGAAAAAGTGTTCGCGTTCCTTATCTGAGAAGTTTGACCCCACGCACTTTACTGTTTGGACGTGCGTGAGCATCTTTGCAGTTCACTTGTCTTTGAGGCGGCATTCAGGATGGCAGCGTGTTGGAAAGTGCTCTGTTTTCTCCTCATACTTACGCTCATTAGTGGCGATCACGTCAACGCCCAAAGCTGCAGGCATAGCTCCGATTGTCCCAACAGTTACTGCCCTACTAGTTGCAGGAATGGAGAGTGCTCTTACGGGAGATGTGTTAGATTACGACCACGAGGTTGCCCAGACGGCAGTGTTTCAACTGACAGGGGATGCAGAGCAACCGCCGGCTAGTTATCCGCCAACCGGAGGCTGATTCCTTTATGAATAGTTTTCTCTTGGATTCCTGGATTAGAAAGAAGGACTCTATCCTGAAACTGCAATTTTTATTCATTGCATGCTGCGAATGTTTTCCGTAGTTATAGTGATTATACTTGTGGTTTACCGTGAATGTTGACGATTTTTCTGCTCTTTGAATAAATATTCACACCCTTGAAATTCTTTAAATGTGTGCTTTGCTAATATTTTATTTATTTTAGAGAGTGGCAATGGATTGTTTACCGAAGTCGATGTTAGTGGTTTAATAGTGGTATGTTATTTTAAGTAGTTATCAAACGTCAAGTTTTAACATTAATTTCTCGAGTAATGATTGTGCACCTGATAAACTGTGAATTTTAATCAACCTTTCAATAAATCACGTCTGCTATTTTTCTTGACAACATATCATTTCATTTGCTCTTTAGCTTAGATTCCCCGCTGGAAGTATTTTTAGTCCTATTTTTCTCCTGCTCCATTTCTTCCGAATACTGCGACTGTCTTTCTCTATGCTTCATTCCTTGAGACGCTATCCTTTTGTTTCGTTCTGTTAATTTTTTCTTGTGGTCTTCTTTTGGTGGTCGTTTACAAACTTTTTTTTGCACTTTTTCGCATATTCCCTTCATATCGAATTGTTTTGTTCTTATCTTTACACTTGCCGCCACAGAATGTCGCTGTACTTGAAATGCTGTGGTTCATTAAATATTCATTTAGTAATCAAATCTAAGCCTCAAATATACTAACTTGTGTGTGAATCCTGTGATTGTTACCGAGTGCGTGGTTGTTATTACACTTTCGTATAGAGTAATACAGTTCTTTTAATTATTCAGATTTTTTGCGCTTTCTCTGTCGAGGTTCCTAATCTAACGATACTTTTCCATAATGACGCCACGTTATAGTTTGTTATAACAATTCTCTTCTTACTCACGACGAAAATAACATCTCAGTCTTAATTTCCGTTATTTAGTTTTTTTTTCAATAAGCTTCATCTTCTTATGTAATCAGCTTAACAACCCTGTCAAAGTTTTCATAGAATAATCCGGCAATTCTCTTCAGCTCATGAAATTTCTTTTCAAGTTTTTGAATAAACCTCTTTCACCAAATCTTCCGCTGTTCTTAATTCCAAAGAATGCAAAAGAGGGTTTAACTTCTACATACTCTCGGGGTTCAGTTGACTTTCTCCCCCCTGACAAGATGATCGATTAGTAATCTGCGACAGTAATAAAATTATGTGTATCTTCCGAACCCTGCTTCCGGCCCTTCATCAAAATTCCTCCTTCGGTCGTTGAGAATTCTCCGTGCAATCTATCGTCTGTTATCTATATTTCCATCCTCGCAGACAGTTTATAAAAACTTTTTGCAATATGCATTTGTACCTACGTTACAATCGAAAAGGAGTTGAGCTTGACAATTATTTAACATTATAATTATAGAGATGTGACGTTTCGAAAATTATTGACGGTGCTATTTTCATTCGTATAATTGTTTAAACATTTCTTATTTAAATTGCACTAAATAAAAAATACGCCTTGTTTCATTATTCAATGAGGAATGTTCTAAAATTTAGTAACATACCAGTTGTAGTTTCAAGTTCGTGAGTAAAAATCCACAGCAAAAAGAAGAAAATAGGGAGTCAATTTATTGCATAATATGAGTCTGACATCGACCACTGTCCGAATAACTGATTGAATCATAGAATAACACGTCCTTATAAGTGAGCTACCATTGGACGTAATAAATACTAACTAAGATTTTCTCAGGGACTATAGTACTATTTAAATGATTTATTATTTCTATTTGGTGACCATTTTGAGAATTCAGGCCTAAAATTTCCATTAGAGAAAATGGAGTTTTAATCGTGACGAATTAGCAAGTTGGCTCGAAAATTATTTAATTTACTAAATATTTGTGAGTTTCAGCTCATCATACACCATACCCGCGCACTTCAAGAATCTTATTATAGTTTCCAATAGCAACGTAGAATTATTGTAAATTTAGTGCATGCGCATTGAAGCTTTCAAAATAAAACGCGTCTTTGCTATCCGTCTGCTGAAACTCTCTATCAAATCTATCGTAAGATGTTTTTCATTCGATGTCACAATTATGATATCGATCTAAAATGTATGTATTACTTGAACAAAAATCGTTTCTCATTCAGATTTTCCCTCCTTTTTGTAGTTCTTCTTTATTCTCCATTCGCATTTCCCTCACTAGCCCGCAGACGTAATTAAAAGTGCGCTGTCCAACGGCCGATTCCATTCGCAACGTGGCCGTTAGAGGCGGCAGTAAAAGAAGAATGATAAAACGAACGATCGCAGATAGGAGGGAATTATCGTGATTTCTTTCCCGTGTTATTCGTGTCGCTCTCGCGTACGGCGTTTGGTAAAAATCTTTCCCTTACTACCGATTATAGCTGTTTATATTTTTTAGCTAAAAACTGGCCCTTGAACCCTTTTACTGCCTTTTTGAGAAGGAATTTTATCGCAAGGTGGCGAGAGGTGGCGAGAGAATCGATTCCCTTGTCTCGATGGGGTCGAGCAGATAAGGAAAAATCTCGACCCCAACACCTGCGATAACCGCAAAAGCAGCTTCGTTATTTGGGCTGTTCACATACCAAACAATGGTTCCCGAAAACCCACTCAAACCCTTTCCATCTCCATCAACTCCTATGCAAACCTTTCCCTTTCCCACTCTAGATCGTAAAAAAGGAGAGTTATTACTCTGCCAAAGCACGAAAGAACCTATCCTAGCTAGAAGAAAAGAATTGATATCCTTCCCTCTTATTTAGAAGTAGTGAACATAGCCAAGATTGAGCTTTATTAAAGCTGGATGGAGAGGATAAATCTGACGCTAACTTGATAATAAAATTGAGAGGTAAAAAATTCCTCTTTCGTTTACTTCCACTGGAGTTCTTGATATAATAAACTTGAGTAAATATTTGTTATAGCTGAGGTTATATGTACGGATGACAATTAATTAAGGATATTTTACGTGCATTCACAACAATGCAAGGTGCTTGGCGGAGATAGAGACGTTAAACTGCTTAATCAAGAAAAGCACCGAAACACCTTCAGTTATTTTTGCTATATATACCGTTGGTATTGATTTCGCTCAAGTACAGCATATAGAATGGAAATTATTGTAGGAATACGATAAGGTTATGTAGGAAGCTATTTTCATTGAAGTTATTTTCATTATTGCTAAAATGTTCGTACATATTATGCTTAAGTCTTTTAGTTTAGATCAGCGTTGTCCTACCTTTCTTGTGCAGGGAGAGTAGTAGTAGTAGTAGTATTGTTAAAAGTGCTTCGACAGCTTAGGTCATTTCGCACGTAGACCCCCAACGGGAATCGAACCCGGGACCGCTTTCACTCGGGACTTTAATCGAAGTTGAAGGCGTTACTATCTAGGAGCCTTTGTGCAGGGAGAATTAGGAACTTTATACCCAGTTCAACAAGCATTAATTGAATTAGACAACCCTCAATTCGTTTTAATGAATTATGGGCTATTTTTACATAAAATGTTTTACAGTAAAAGGTTTGCGGAATTAAGGAAAATATAAATAAGTATGAAATTATATACCTTTTACTTTTCCACAAATATACTTTGCTACCAATGGTTACGAGCTTTCAGCTAATCGTCAGGCTTAGGAATGCTTTCATTATTAATAAATAATAAATAATANATTTGACAGTAATTGAGCCTGGTTACATTTTTTCAGTACTTTTCCCATCACTGTAAATAATATATATATATATATATATATCTTAAATGAACAAATATTTTGTTGAAAATACAAAACCGGTCGGCAGTAAAATCCAGAAGTGAAAATTACAGAGCATTTTTATTTCCTTTTTCATGAGGAAGTACACTATCAGCGGAATATTATCCAGACTGACTAATTTCTGCAAGTTTCTTAATCTATGGAAGTAAGAAAGTTTTTAATCGAAACAAGAATAATTTTAATCGTTATAATTCAAGTTCGATAAGTAACGCATCTTTATCTTCGGGTGTAAGAATCTGGAGTCAGTACGTATTTTTACAGCACTTTGGGAAGATGGAAAAGGTGGTTCAGTAGGTTGTTTGCTAATAAAGCCTGGCGAAGACAATAGAAAGTGAAGAACGATAAAACATTCATAGTCAAAGAAAGCGTTATTCTTGTGTCAGTATGCAAATAAAAATGGAGGGGTGCTAATTTTAGTATGTACAATGTACACTCATACAAAATCCAAATTATTAGACGGATGATTTGTCTTTCTTTGAGGTTTCAAAACCAAGTTGAAAAATGTTTGTAGGAATAAAAAACACTGTAAAAATTCCACAATATATTTCCTTAACACGACCGGTTTCAACTAGTATGTATGTACATAGTCATCGTCAGGTCAATAACTCATCAGGTTTTCACCTAATCATGACTATGTATTGGTTGAAACCGGTCGTGTTAAGGAAATATATTGTGGAATTTTTACACAGACAGACAGACAGAACTATCACTTCCTTCAGGAATGCTGGTCATGGCTCCTGGCTCAGGGTCTTATCCATGGTTTTCTTATTAAACACTTTGGGGTTCAGTTTTTAATTTTAATTCACTGGGTAGAGGAGAGCGTCTTGCTCAATTGAGGATAAGTGGTCGGGTTTAGAGGTTAATCATGCAGTGCGAATTTTGGACGACGGTATTTGTAATCAGTTGTTTGTGGATTGTAGTTCCATATAGTAGAAAATAATGAGTTTTGAATATATTTCAGTTTTGTGTTGAATCGTTGAGTTATTTTATTTAAAAGATTGGAGAGTGGTGGGATCTTATGGAATTTGTATATCTCAGAAGTACTTGTGTGATATGGAACGTTTAGAATCTGTTTGAGTGTTTTGCTTTCGAATCGGTATAACTTCTGTAGGTAGGTCTTATATGTATAATGCCAAGTGGGTGATGCATATGTGAGAATTGGTCGTATAATTGATTGATATGTTAGTAGTTTAGTTTTTATAGTTTTGTGAGATCTGTTAAATAATATGCCAGATAAGGCGAATTTCGTTTTTGTTGCTTTTAGAATGTTTTCTTCGATATTTTGTTTCCAAGTTAATTTATCATCAAGTATTACTCCTAAAAATTTTTCGGATTTCTTGTTGGTGATGTATTTTCCCTTCCATTTGAGGCTTGAAGTGTCTTTATTTCTATTATTCCGACGAAAATGCATACGTGCGCATTTGCTTGGATTTATAACAATCTTCCATTTATCTGCCCAGTTTTGAATGAGGCGTAGATGCGACTGGACATGTATGTTTGCTATGTTTGGATCCGATGAGCTAGCGGCTATTGTTGTATCGTCAGCATATAGAAGTAGAGCAGTTTCCGGATGGCGTGGTATGTCAGAGGTGAATATGTTGAATAATGTTGGAGAGAGTATGGCCCCTTGTGGCACACCTGCTTTGATCGGTATTGCTTGAGATCTTTCGGCGTTGACCTGAGCGACGAATTTTCTGTTTTCCAGGAATGAGAATAATATTTTAGTTAGGTAGTTGGGAAGACATAGTCGTGCAATTTTGTATTTTAATCCTGTGATCCATACTTTATCAAACGCCTTTTTTATATCAAGAAAAGCAGCTATGGTTGACTTTTTATGGTTGAAGCCTCTCGTTATTAATTCTGTCAAACGGAGAATTTGATGAGTGGTTGACAAATTTTCAGTAAATCCTGTTTGTTCTTTTGGGATGACATTGTTCTCTTTCAGAATAGGTTTGAGGCGGCTCAGGATTATTTTTTCAAGTATTTTTCCAATGGTGGGTAGGAGGCTGATTGGTCGATAGTTGTCTAGGAAGGAGGCGTCTTTTCCTGTTTTTGGAATTGCCTTTATTATTGCTGATTTCCACGATGTTGGGAAGTATCCATTGATGAGACAAGCATTGAAAAGTCCAGCTAATTTTCCTACTATACTTCTCGGTAGTTGCTTCAGCATCTGATTTGTTATTTTATCTACACCTGGAGCTGAATTCTTCTTCAAGGATTTTAGGTAGAGTTGAATTTCTTTGGGACTGGTGAATTTTGGTTGATTTATTGGAACATATAGAATTGCAGAAATGGTGGTGCGCATTTCTGTTCGAAGGTTTGCAGGAGTTGGGATTGGGTTGATCTGGAATGTATCGCTTAAAGTCTCAGCAAGGGCCGCGCACTTTTCATCGTCCGATGTTAGGACTCTATTGTTGTAATATATAGTTGCTGGATTGGTGGATTTACATTTTCGGAGGTTTCGTGCCATCTTCCATAGAGATTTATCTTTTGTGGATAGGTTTAGAATCTTCTGATGCCAGCAGTTATTTCTATGGAGTCTAAGCTTGTAGTTTACACTGTTTCTGAGGTGTTTGTATATGAATTGGAAGACTGGGTCCTTCGTTTGTTGGAATTTTTTCCTTGCTCTGTTTCTAGCTTTCATTTCTTCTATGGAATTTTTACGCAGTGCTTTTATTCCTACTTGATGGAATTCCACAAAGTGACGGCTTCTACCGTTGATTAAATTGAAAAATGGTTATCATGTAGAAGAGTAAGCAATTAATTAAGGTTAAACGAAAAGTTCGATAAATGAAATATATTTCACTTTCGAAGCGATCGAATTCCATGTTATTTAGTTAAAATTAAAAGCATTTTCAGTGTATGAAATGTCAATAGGAGTAATTTCTTCACGATAACCCAACCGTTAAAAGAGGACTTTTGGTACACTACAATAAGCTGAAGCATTTACAAAAAAAATAAATAAATCGCAGCAAGGATTTGATTAAAATTACCTATTTATTTTAGTTTTTTATAATACAGCAATGGATCTAAGAAATGAGGTAGGCGATCGGACGCGTTTTCCACTTTCTTCCATTGAGCCATGCCTAATATTGAACTCAATACACTCGATACTAGATAAACATCGGTTGCAATTAATTGATCATTCACCAGCAAAAGAAGAAATTAGTGGTTTAAAGAGCAAGAAAGGCTATATCCGGAGAAGCTAGTTCGAGAAACTTTACTTTGGGTAGCAACGAATGACTTTAAATTCATTGGAGGTTTTCCTTTTGCATCGCTTCTTAAATAAAGATATTTATAGTGCTCCTTAGTTTTGAAGAAGATGTCCCTCAGGAGAGATATAATTTCTAAATGGTAAGACGTGGGTAGACTAGTGATACAAAACCCATCGCCTTCAAACACCTGAATTCTTAAATCCCACTTTACGATCTCCTTGTAAACGGTAGGGAGGCGAAACATTAACACCTCTTTCCCGTAAATTGGAATTCATAACCATAGTCACGTACCTCCTGATGCACTCGAAGAGGGGTTCGGAAGAGCGAATAACCCTGGATATAAAGGGTTTTAAAGGGTATCTCTCACCCTTCTCTTCGGACTCATGATTCCTTACCCTTCACCCCCCAAAACTTACCTCCCAGAACTTCCACTGCGTACCTTCCAGACTTCCTCGACCTCCCAGTCTCTTGGGGAGAAAGCGTATTTTAATCCTATATTCCCTGACAATGATTAATGTATCCTATCTTCCAATTTCCTTTTCTCACGAAAAGGTTCGATGGTGTGTAAAAAGAGAAATGAAAATGGAATTCACTTTTATTATATTTGGGATGCATCTACATTATGAAGAAATAAAATCCGCTGATAAATCACCTAAATAGAATCATTAATTAAATAATAATTACATGTTATTCATTATTTAATGCAACATTTCGTATGAATAAATATAATAAATATCACTATAACGTATTTCATACCATAGCAAGTAGACTATTTCGAATTATAGAAAATATATCGATTATCTAAATAAATATCGAATTCCATTCTTCAGGCCTTCGAGTTGTTTTTCTGGATACTTTATAATGTTGTAATTTGGGATAGGATAATATAATAGATGTAATTGCAAAATTCGAGGATAAACGAAAAACTGATTCGGAAAGGAACTTTAGAAATAAGGTCACTTAATATCCTAAAGGAAGAGAAAAAACGTGCACTTATTGTTAGTAATGAAGATACCAATTACGAAAGAGAGATTTGGTTTCCTTCCAATTTAAGAGCCATTTAGAACTTTGATTTGGCAACATTCCAACAAATCTCCAGACACAGATAACCAAGCGACCTACTTCAACGTAGGATAAATTAAGTTGAAGCTAGTTTGGGAGTTCTGAAATTGCAAGAATTAATTAACAGACTCTTGGAGAAGTGTTTTTGTAACTTGAGAGAAGAAGACGTGACACTATGGACCATTACGTAATAGTTGAAACGTATAGAATAATTTCATTTAAATACGATACTGGTTCGTGCATTTTTGCACTGAGATGAATGAAGATGGTCAAAACATTTCGCAAGGGTATCTAAGAGATAAGTTGAAGGGGAAAATTCCTGATATTCTGGACACATTGCTTCTTTAAGCTATAGAGGAAAACTTTGTCGAAAAAGGAAATATGATAAGAAAATACAAAGAAAAATGAACTAATCTGAGAAAGCGAATCGAAAAGTTAACTAACTGGTAAACCGGTTTTCTCGTAACTTTAACTGGTTAAATAATTAACCAGTTAAAGTTACGAGAAAACGTCATGCTTGACCTATATTAAAGTTTTGAGTTTAGAGAATGGGTGCATGGAGAATATTTCAAAAGGAGAACCCTATTTTGGGACAAAACTTCAATCAGCTCCTCATTTCCTTTTCTCCCGCTATCGATGGTTTAATATTATTAATTTGAAAGAGGAAAGAAAATGACAATTTTTTATATTGGATAATATGGTAAAGTTAAAGTATTATACGTGCATGTTTCGTGAATGGTGTTTAATATATAGGATTCATTTTTATGATGAAATGTTTTACTTAAATATCCAATTAAATTTGCCCGACATCAAAGTCGAAAGAAAACATCGTGTGCGGACAATTCCTCGCGAACAATTTCTCGCCGGACTATTCCTCGCGGGGACAATTGCTCGCAGCGGACTATTCCTCACCAGGAAAGTTGCTCGCCCCGTACTATTTATAAATGCAAGAATAGCAGGGAATTTCTTTATGCAGAATTTATAACCATTCGCAAAGAAATAGTTTACCGCCTTTGCAGAAGAGAGAATGAAAAACCTTTACGTACGAAGATATATTTCAGCAGCAAACTTTAAGAAAAGAAACATCATATAATAATATAACTGAATTGAGCGTTTCAAGTCGTATTTTGTTAGAGCTGTTAAATGGATATTAGTATAGTCAGAGCTAGGAATTGTACATATGCTTTAGAATTAGTATCCTAGCGAAAATTATAATATTTAGTTAGGTACAATAGATTTATCTCTAAAGAAGTGATAGATACCCTAATAATATAAGAAAAAGAAAAATATGCCATTGTAAGCATAGGCGTGATCTTGGCATTGTAAGCATAGGCGTAATAGGTGTAATCTTGATTCTTTCTAATAGAAAAGCTTAAGGCGAGTTTTTCCCTGATCCTTGGCCTTTGCATTGGGATTATATCTCAGGAACTTTTACCTAAAGTAAGTGTAGAGTACATTTTCTGCTTCTCTTGAGAAATTTATTCAGTTATAATCCGTGAAGGTTTATCATGCAAACAATATAATAAACAATAACTGCTATAAAGTTAAAAAGAAGAATACTAAACTTTCATCAATCCTGAATTTTAATTTCCAACCATTGAAACAGAAACTATAATGACGTTTTCCTTATCGACGGTAAAGAAGAGTAAAATATATCCGATTAATTACTCATTCCTACCAAAATCGGCATCAAAATAATAAACATGGCAAGAGTGTAACGGACTAAAATTATAACGGAGTAAAAAGAAATAAAAGAAAAATGTCAACAATACTTTTCACTTGTGATAAACAAAAAAAAATGCTTAACGCAAATTAATAAAAGAACGGATCGTTTAAATTGAAATTTTTGTCAATTCTCTCATCCTCTTTGTCTCTATAGCGATAAATTGTTTGGCAAACAACTGTTAATGAGGTCGTAGAACCGTAAGTTTCAGTATCATCATCGTCAACGCTGCAATCAGAGTCCGAGAATCGAAAAGAGCTGACCAAGAATACGAAGGTGTTATCATATTACTTTGAAACTTCACTTGAATGCTCTAAATGATTTAATCCTGCATACAACTACTATGTATTTCCTTTTCTTTACATTGCGTACTATATTTAAGCAAGGAGTTAAAGTTGACCAAATATTACAAGAGGTGCTAGTATTCCATTCTTCGAAAGTCTGCGAATTCTTTACCTTCATGCCGATGCCGAACAAAATGAGGATATTCATCGGATAAAATTTAACTCTGTTTTATAAATCTGTTTTTTTTCTTCCGAAATATTCAACTTCAGTGATCATAGTTTAATATTGGCGTACTTTATATACCATAGTTACGGACAACTATTTTAGAGCAAATTGTTATGCCAGAAAAACGACAGTAGTGATAACAGACGTTGAACTACATGGGGACTACCACGTTGTTTTTGGATGTATGAGAAGGAGAATCTGAAATAAAACATTGCGCAAGTTTGCGACGCCATGAAGTAAATAGACTTTTCCACAACACTGTATGGACAACACAACCACCTTTCCTAAAGATTTCGGTCTTAAGAAGTACTGCAAACTTGCACGAGTACCAAAATTAAAGTTTCTGGATTATAGGAAGAAACCGTTCTTGTCTCCGCGAGGAATTGTGCGGCTACCAATTGCCCGCGAGCAACTGCTCACGAGGAATTATCCGCAAATAATGTATTAACCTTTACTAATTTCATTTTACCATTACTATATGCGACCTTTTTACCATTGAGTAAATGTTGTGTATGTCTCTAAAAATAAAATAGACATTTACAAGTGAATAGAAGGCGAAATTTCGTGTGAAAAGAACACCTTTTGTTTCTTTCCACTTTCTTTCCCACATTGCGTTCCTTCCCTTCTATTTCACGCTCTATATAATTCCCCCTTTGTCGCACACTCTCATTTTCCCCTTTTCAATCTCCTTCTGCTTTCTTCCGTTCCGCCTTTTTTATCTCTTCACGCTATTGCTTCTCTCTTTTTTGTGTTCAACCGCGTTTTCACTTCATTTCCCTCCTCTTCTTTCTCATAGCAACCCAAAAGCGACGCTCTTTCTCACTCCAACTCCTCATGCGCGGTGCTTCTTCCCATTCTAAGGAAGAATGTTTCTTGCACCCTTCTTAGTTTTTCCCCTCGCCACCTTAGTCTTACCTTTATTTTAAAATTCGAGGATTCAAGAAAGGGAAAACATCAATTCAAACCATTATTACGGGTCTCCGGTCTTACTCTAGCATTCACCCAAGGTCTTGAATTGTTTTGCACATGAGTATTAAGAAAGAGGATGTTCCTTAAATGAAAATTGAAAATAATGACACGGTTCTTAAAAGTCGTGAAACATTCCTTCCATACATGAGCGGAAGACTTTCGATATCAAGGAACCTAATATGAATTAATTTCCGTGAACATTATTTTCTGTCTGAATTACTTTGTTTTGTTTAAATAAATAAAAAACAGACGTTTACCTTTACCACAGTAAGTAAAAATTCGCTGGTAAAGGTAAAAGTCTGTTTTTTACTTACCTTTATGATGGAAAACTACTACAAACTCGAAGCCGATTTAGTAGGTTCGGCTTTGTTTGAGTTAAATATATTAAAAACAAAACTCGTTTCAACATAAAAAGCGTTAAGGTTTATTTTATGAAGTAGTATAAAATGGAAGTGATCTTCTAGTTTATATGAATCGGTTACATTGTCCTTTATTATGCTGTTGAGCAGCCTTGATATGAACATTTTTACCCTTGGTAAGTCTATATATCTCTTTTACGATTTCAAGATTTACTTACTTGTAATTCATGGGTCATTGTAAAATGTCTATTTTTAAATCAACGGTTACAGGTATAAAAACAACAAAAAATATCGGATGTTTCGTAATTTATGATAATATGAAAAATAATATGAACAATAACTTAAATTACGGAGTTTACGGTCATACATAAAGCAGAACGATGTTTGTTTGAATCCTCGAATATTATACATCGAACTTAAAGTTTCATTCCTTTGCGCCAATGCTGTTACTCAATTACACCTGTTTCTTCAATGGCTTCCGTTTAGTATTCCATAGCACTTAAATTAAATTGATTATATTACGATAATAATAAAACCCTTAATCTTAATGGATTGTTTTCTTTGAATAAAAGTAGAGAGAAGTAGATAAAAATCCCTCATCTCTGAACGACTTTTTTAATGCATAATAGTACTTTTAAGTAAATTAAGTAAACGGATTCATAGCGGAAATAGTACTGTCCGATTAAGCAAAGCGTCTTATCATTCAGAATTTGCGCTATATATTGATTACACTGTGCCAATGTTAATATGGCAGAATATTGGAGTCTTCGTTTGAGAGAAGAATGCGAATTGCGAAGTTTCGACATTCTTAATCGGGTATCGGCTGGGATTATCTAACGGAATTCAATTGTATCTGCGTTGGATGATCTTTATGATATTTTATGGAAAAGCGAGACTCTTTTCCTCCTTCTCTTCATTTTATTCGCGTACGCCATCAATTCATTTTATCACCGATTTGAAAAACGTTGTAATGCGAAGGCTGCCATTAAAGTTCACGTCTACCCATTCATTCTGCGCCCTTCTTGTCTCAGTAGACCCTCTTCCTCATCCATCTTGTCCTTTTCCCTCAACCTCATTTCGCGACAAGCTATAAATATAATAGCAAAGAGAGTTTAAGGAGTAGGTTATTATGCAAACAATATTTCATTTCCCCTTGTCGGAAATCGGTTGGGCTCATAAAAAACTTTGGCCATGTTTGAAGACAACTCAAGATGGAATTTTCGAAAATTTAATTCTACGAATAAGAAATCGGTTTACTGGGATAGAGGCGAGGAAGAATTCTTGGAACTGAAGTAAATGTAACCCAGATCACGATACTGCTGTCATGAGTCAGGAAGCGATGAGAGATGTCCTCTTCTGGAGGCACAACTTTTCTGGGAGAAATCTTGAATCTTGGTAACTTCTCCGCGATAGCTGAGAGTAAAACTTTCTGTTCGTCTACATAGATATCTATTCGATCTTTAATATACCGACTATAAGGAATTTCACAAAATCCTCTTGCGAAGTTAAGCCTCCGATCCAACGGAATAAAACTGAGCGTCCCTTAGCAAAATCTCCCTTTAAGATAATATTTCATTTCATAATAAGTCTGATGATTTTTATGCGCATAATCCCTAGGGATAGAGGCTGCGTAGTATTCCTTTTCTATCGTTTAAGGCCTTAACGAAAGAGAAAAACTCGTAACTATAATATTTACGCAAATAGTATTGCGATTTATTTGTAATTAACATGTAGAAAACTATCATGTAAGCCAGAAATCTAGCTCAATTGGCAAAACTGATTCGAGATTTATAAGAAGTTAACTAATTATTTGTAGGAAATTGATCTAAAGCAGAGTTTTCCAACGATTTTGGCCGGAGGGTCACACGAGGAACTTTATCAGCTGCGAGGAAGAAATAGGAATCCTTTCTGGTTTGAAAAACCTCTGGTAAAACTATTTCGTATTTTCTCATACCCATTTTATTCTAATTATGAACGCCAAAAAGTTCGTATCCATGAATTTTGGAGCATATTGTTCAAAATTTAGTCGCAAATGGGCCTTTAAACTAGTTAAAATAAGTTGTCGAGGTAAAATAAAGGATTAATCGAAAATTAAATTTAGTTGGCGATTGAATACGATGTTAAATAAATTAAATAGGAATATATCGACGTATACAGACTCGTAACATCAGACTCCTACATCAAAATTTTCACCAAACATAGGAAAGCTAGAAGGGCCGCTTTAAAATCTTTCAGTGGGGCGCATTCTGGGACGTAAGTTTCACAGCCTTCTCCAAAAGCCAAACAAACCCCTTGTACGTTGATCTCATAATAATTTTATTAAATTGAAAATTCTTTGAATAAAATCGCTGTTTCCTCATAAGTTGTAAATATATGCTTGATTTCTAAATAAATATAATCCCATTTAACATGTATTTTTACGTGTAAAATTGTGTCGCGCAGAACTTATGACTATTGCAACTTTCCACTTATGCAGTATGCGATTTATTAAGGAATTGGATTGGCATCGGAAAAATATTAGGGGGCGATGAAAAGGCCGTAATAAATTTAGAGCGTTCCGGAGAGAGGATCCGATCTGTTCAAGTGCTTCGGAATACCGAAAGAGGGCGCGGATATAGGTCGCTTAATCTCCTTAAAATCGTACTTTTACGACCCCTAGCGAGGAATCAACTCTTAACTGGGTTTACCCAAGTCGTGCTTCTGCAGTTAAATTTAAAGGAATACATTCCTCCGTTTTGATCTTCGTCATCTCACTCCCTGAAACTCCTTCCACAACGATTTCCTCAAAGTCGCCATAAAAACCTCCATCTCTCCCTCACCATCAGAAACCGACTCCCTCTCTCGCAATTCGTGTTCTTTACATCCCCCCGCTGTTTTTATGGCGTCGTTTCGCAGGTGGCGTCTCTCGCTCGCCCCTTGATCTTCATTTGTTCGCCCTGCACCCTTGCTTTGAATGAGGATTACTTGGAAGGGCGCCGTTTGATGAGATAGGGAAAGGGTGAGAGGAAGATAGAAGGGGAGGAAGAAAAAGGGACGAGAAGAAAAATCAGGCAAACGAGACAGCGAAGAAGAGGAGGAAGCGAATGCATAAGGGGATTGAAAAAGTAACTTTTATTTAAAGGAGGAAATTGAAGGGTAATGGCTCACGTTGGTATATACCCTGAGACTTAATTTGGTGGGTAAGAATAACTGCGATTCGTTTCCATTAAAGAGGACAAGTCGACCCAAGAAGGGTGGCGGAAAACTTCGCGGATATTCCTGCGCAGGTAAAGTGTGAATTCCTTAAGGTTTACATTTACGTAGGGAACGTAATAATTATAATGGCAATTTTAGGCAAAACTTTCCAAGTAATTTGTCGTGGTAAACTGCAATTCCGCTGGCTATCTTGCATGGCCACGCATAATTATTACACTAAAATGGAAATTACGCTTGATACTTGATATTTCTTAATAGTTTTCTCACATTTTATTTCCCAATCGTCTCACGTTCATCGTGTGACGGTACGCAAAATTTCAATGTACAGTTTTAGGATTTTTCTATTTTAATGCGATTTCAAGCTGTGAACGACGATAAAATAATCTAATTGTAGTAGACTTGCTTCAGCTCGTAAGTGCGTCGTAGGTAAGAGTTGGTATACAAGGACTAGAGGTGTAAAAATCAAAGAGTCAGTATTTACCGTTATCTACCGAAAGGACTCTTGAACGTATTATCCACCGTTAGTTCCACGTATTAAGAACAGTGTATCCGATGGGTCAGCAAATTTATTTGTACTGCATTAAAGGGGAAGGAGAAAAGAAGGAAATAAATTGCGGGAGATAGGAAATGAGACATCTACCTTCGGTTTGGGGAGAGATGGTAGAGAGTTGAGGAATAACGTCCAATAACTGACTTCTCTTGTCTAGCGAGAAAAGCTATTCTCAGTTCCGCTCTGACCGATCTTCCTTCGCTTTGCTAACTAAAATATACGGCCATGGTCTCGTGCCGTAAATTTTGAGCCTTCAAGTTGAGGTTTTCCTCTCCCGCATTCCCCATTCGCATTTCCGTCTTGCAAATTCTCTCTCTCTGTTGTTTTTCTCTTTCTGGCACGTCCGTCTGCGTGCTCGAGTCTTTCCCTCTCTTATACTTTTTACAACACGGCTCCCGACATTTCTTTTATAACTCGGAAATCGAGGCTCTTTGCAGTCTCTGAGAGTCTCTCTTCGGGCGAAAACGTTTCCGGTCCGAGTTCGGTTTCGGATTCGATTTAATGTAAGGAGAAGTGAAGACATTCTCGCGGTTTATTTTCCCTCAAGATAAACAGAGGATCGAAATTCCACATTAGATAAGTAAATAAATTATTATTAATTTTCAGTTGTTTTCTAGTACCGACAAACCCAGCATAAAATACTATAATTCATGTCTGGCCAACGTATTTTTGTCTATATAGCAATCGATCTCTTTCTTCTTCGTGAGACCCACTCTCTTCTTTGCTTTTGAAATTCCTTATGCATTCTGATGCTTTTCGCGTTATTCAGGCTCTTCCTCCTATTCCTTACTTTTTCTATCTTTTCAATAGTTTTCTTCTTTTCCTATATTCACTATTAAATCATAATGCCTCGGATTATGCCCAAAGAATTTTCTTTTTCACGTCTTTTATTTTTCTGCTTTTATTATTTTACATCTTTTATCTTATATCTGAAGTCACTTTATGATTTTCCTTTCTATTCAGGTAGATTTTCTTGTATGAATTCGCATTTATTTGCTTTTGGAAGATTGGATAACAATGAATATTTTATCACGTAAATCAGATCATCTACATTGTTTGATTGGGGACTATCACCAGCATTTGGTCTGCCACATTTCGCCCTGTCCTTAGTTTTCTCATCAACTAGAGAGACTATTTGGGCTAATCAGCCGTTTGGTCACTAATTTAAGTTCGACTGAACGTAAAATATTATTATATACACAGTTTCAAAGGCTGTATTATTTATCAATCACGTACTTAAATTTGATAAAAAATTGTTAACAAGTTAAATATTGTCAATAAAATTTTCCAGTAATTAGATATCGAATTACAAAGAAATTTAAAATTTAATGCATTTACAAGATATATTATTTTATTTCTTTTCATTATTACCGATAAATTTGCTTGTAAAAATTGCTCAGTATGGGAATTAACTGTTGCATAAAAACAATTAAGAAAGACTCGTGGGATGGCACAAAATAACATCCATTACAGATAGCGCATCCGTTCTTCTGAGAGGATATTAACTAAATTTTCGCATCTCCTTTAGGTATCGATTCATAGAAACATTTTACCCTGGAAAATTTCTTAAAAAGATTTAATGAAGAACTTTCACAAAGCCACAGAGTACATTTGGCACGAATCATTTTTCGTGGGATTTCCACATATCGTTAGATGGAGCAGTAAAAGTTCATCGGAGAAATATAATTTTGCAATGAAACTATTTCTTAGTTTTGCATACTACGGAGAGAAGCCTGTATCAAGAGTAGTTTAACGTGTGAAGACTTGCTGGAAACAGATGCGAAGTACAAAGCGTACCTAAACTTAATATAGACTCTCTATCTTCAGCCATTCAGATAAAGTGGTATTGACTTTTATTTACTTCCGTGAACTCTCCAAGAGGGGATCAAATTCGTGGAATCCTCCCCGAGGTCCTTTCGAAATTAACAGCCTTCGATCTTTAAAACCCGCTCAAGAGATTTTTAAGGCGTAATTTGTGGTCATTAATCGTCCAATTCTTTCCTTCCCCGTGTTGATTCGCCCTCCGAGAGCTTCGATGGTCCCTCCCATATATATTGCGAGAAGGCATTCATTATGCAACGGATGCTGGCGTTCCCTCCACCGTTTCATTTGTAATGCGGGCGCCCCGGAAAGGGACCTAACTGGGGGTCGGCGTCTCAACAGATGCGATCCGAAATGCACTTCTCTCATTCCTTCCATCACGCGAATGCATAAACCGCGTCATCTTGAAATCCGCTTCCTAAATAATGAATAATCTGAATCCTCGCATCTCCCCACCTCCGAAATGAAAAAGACTCATCGTCATTTTTGGCATCTGCCGTCGAAAATGCATTAAAATTACAATTTTGTACCAAAGAATGCAAATACATAAGTTACTGAACATTACAGGGAGAGGTAATTTACGAAGAGGTTACGGGAAAAGACCTAAGTAAGGAGTTTTATGGCGCATGCGCCAACCGAAAGGTGGAAGAGACTTATAAGTGTTGACTAGGGATGGAAGGTTAATTTCCGCTCCAAATTAATTTGAGATAAACATTTAGCGTCCATACTTATTATTTTCGTTCGGATAAGTTTTGGACATATTTTTATATGTAACACATTACCTTAGAAATTGTTGCAAGAGAATAGATTAAGAATTTTTCGAATCACGGATTGTAGTGATGGATTAGATATACCTCTCGTTTCACTCTTCATTAATGGTCTTCTCTTGGTCGATTGTCACATTTTATTGGTGGTATTTTAGTAGTAGTATTTTATTAGTAGTATCAGTATTTTATTGCTTTATTTTATATACTACACGTTGGGTGGAACTAATCTTTGAGCATTGGTTTATATCGAACAATGCTCCAAACTTTCGATAATGAAGTTTTACTATCTGCAGTTTCACTCTGTAATGAGACAGCTAGCTGGTTCATATCGAGTTAAAGTTTAAATTCAGAAAATTTATTCACTTTTTGGTAAGAAATATAATGTTGTGGATGTATAATTTACTATTGAACGAATTTACTAAGAACGAGTCGGAGGACTGACAGAATAGCAATAAAAGAGGAAGATGCAAAGCAAATTTAGCAATTAAGTCCGAATCTGCTAAAACATAAAAATGAGATATGTAGGAATATCGTAAGTTAAATCTCCACGGAACATTTCATCAATCAGAGGTCCACGGGGAGGGACTTTCTTAAAGCACTACAAGAGATTTTTCATCTTAATAAACAACAGAACGTCCATTTTGGCCCCTCTTAACTGGAGTGTCCTCAGCTTGTGCCAAATGACAAATTTGTTTCTGTCAAGTATGTACGTTGAATCGTGTTTCCTCTTTTCAGCTGCAAATCATTCTTAACCTTATTTTATCGTTTTCTGCTCAAATCTGTGTCATGACAAAAACAAGGCAACAAATTAAGAAAATTGAAAATTTCCCTATGTTTGTGCAGAATTGAAGGTTGAGATAGAAAAATTTCGGATTTATAAGGTATGAAACAATGTATACATTTATTCAATATGAGATCGTTTCGCCAACGTCCTCATCTCCTTCCGTTCACACAAAGTTCTCCAGCTAACCATTTTCAGTTTTTTGAGGAATCACGTCGTCCCAATACTAATAACTCTCTTCTTTAATGCCATTTTCAAACTGCCGTAAGAAGCAAAATCCATTTTGTCCCCCATCTTCTTGAAGGATTCAGCTCTTGAACTTTCTATAGGAATCTTCTTCACCACTTTTTCATGTAAAATATTTCTTAAGAACAAATTATGTATCAATACTCATCCAATAGTTTTTCTTTCTTTATTCTTTTTCATTCAAAAGCGATGGTTCCTTCACGTATTCGATAAATTGTGACTAACATTTCCAATAGATCCCGCTTTGGTTTTTGCTTTCTTAATAATCAACTTTCTGCTGCCTCGACTCAAAATGCTTATCATACACCTTCCTGATAAGTCTCACTTCCATAAATCAAAGCGATCAAAACAAACTTTTTGGTCTGTCCCATGCTTAATTATCCATTAAAAGATCGTTTTCATTTTATTTAAACTGTTATTTAAGGGTACACTTCTTATAATTTCTGCCTCGTATATTTGTTTCTTATTTCAACCTTGCCACTCGTCGATACAACTTCAAGAAACTTCTATCCCAACTTTTACCTGCTTCGTATACCGACTCCACACCTATTCTCTCCGATTTTTTTCATTCTCATTCCCTTCTTCGCCTTGTCTTAGCATCCCTCTTTACGGAGCCTCGTGAATATTGGAAGGGGAGGGAAATGGAGGAGAGAGAGAGGATGAGGCGAAAGGGAGAGGGGGCTGACGCGGCGTTTTCACCTCACGCTCGCTTACCTTCCTCTCTCCCTGTTTCACTCCTCCTCGGACGATGTGAGTTCTGCAAGGGCTCTCCCCTTGACTCTATACACCCCCCGCGAGACTCATAAACGTAGCATAAGAGCTCGCTACCGTCAAGACGAGGGGAAATGCACAGATCTTAGCGGAGGAGTAGGGGAGTGAGGGCGGCGGAGGTGCAAATGAGGAGTGTGGAAAAGGAGATAGGTAGACGGAAGATTGGAAGCGGCAGAGAAGAATAAAAAATAAGAAAAGGTGTGTGAAATTTGAGGGTAGGAGGGTTAGATGTTACGGCAGTTCATGGATTAGAAAGGTAAGAAGCCTCAATACAAAGGGAAGATTGTCAATTTGCGCGTTTAAGCACCGTTGTCAAGGAAATGCAGCAGACAAAATGTTGATTACGTGTTTATTTAGTCTCATCATAAACGTAGAAAAATTGTTACAACATATATTCTGCTCGTAGAAAATTAAATCCAGGAACCACTTTTCTCAGGATACTAGATCCTATTGAATATAAAAAAACGGGAGGTTACATACATAAATAAGTGTATACATTTGAAGATGAAATACATGCGTCGAAACTAGTCGTGCCCTTTTTCGGTTTTGGTTTGTGTTTTTGCAGAGTTTTTTATGTTAAATATGATCTAGTTCCCTGAAGAAAGTGTTCCTGTCTTTCATATTTCCCATCGTCATGAAATACCGCAAAAAGATTAGTCAGTCAGTCGAATTTATGGTTATTCTGCTTAAGAAATCATTTAATATTTAAGATTTAAGCTTCTTCTTTGGTAGGCTTAGAGGAGTTAAGCACAATTATGCAAAAGTGTTGTTGGTTTTTTTTTACCTTTATTTATTGATTTTTATTATTTATCTGCATTTGGAAGTTAAATATTCTAATATAAGATATTTTCGAAACTTTTGGATTTTTCGGGTACTCATATATCTGTAGAATTTCAATCAGGTAAATCCAGGAGTAACTTAATGTGTAGCCTTCAAGGAAAGATACTGTGCAATGTAATAAAGAAATTATCGGAAAAGAGAGAGATGGAGGAAGAATAATATGTGAGACATAAAACGATAACGAAAAGTAGAGGTAGATGGAAAGTAAGAAAAAGAAAATGGAGAGGAGAAACAGGGGACAGTGGAAGGGGAGGTCGTGGACGAAATTAAAGGTGATGGAATGAATGGAACCGAAAGTACAAAGACCGCGTGGCCATTAAAAGATGGAAAAAGCAGCGCAGGTCGATTAAGACAAAGAGCTTTCCTCTTTATAAGCCCAGCTTAGCATTAATGCGTCTCAAGGTCCCCATTGTACCGTTTATCGCCTCGAGGACTAACAGGTGAATGTGAAATAAAAATGCAAGAAATCCGTCTGGCGAAAATGTTGAACGTGGGATTTTAATTCTTCGGATTTAAAAATTCCTTCAGATGAAGCTCCTTGGTAACCGAATGTAAATACTAGACAAGAGTGACATGCCAAATTTAGTTGCATAGTAAATGTGAATAGGGGTTCAACGAGAGCTTTATATCAGAATTTGTGTCCTTCATTTACCAGCATTTATCAAATTAATGGGCTAAATATTATTTCAAAGTTTCTCAGCCCCTTTCGGTAACCTATAAACGATATTCCTTCCCTGGGGAACACTTACAGTGTAATCATTCCGTATTTATCGACATCAGGGTATCTGTCCATCACGGGCGAAGCTGGTCGTGAACATGAGTTAGGCGGACTCCGATTTATTTCTTTCAGAAGCATACTACACCTTAAATTTAGTTATTTACGCCGCAAACATTGAGTATCTTTGTGGAATCTCCAGTGGCTCCATTTGGATTCTAAGATTACGGAGATACGGGAGAGTCTGGTTGAGAAACACTGCACTACAATAGGCATGTACAAATCAGCTGATTCAGATGTGGTTTCAATTATTCCTGCCTTGGGCTTCAGAATCAAATTGCATTACGAGTTAGAGGATTGTAAAGATGTAGGAAAGAAAAATAATAACTAGGTAAATAAATAAAATTGAGATGTGTTAACTTAAAAACGAATACAAATGAATTTACAGTATTTTGCGATGCTTGCTTAAATTGCATAGTTCGTGATAAACAGTCAATAAAATGGAAAATTAACTTATTCCCAATTATGTTGATAAAAAACAGGTAGGTTACGTGAGCTAAATCATGTATATAGCTAACTATGAAGTCAAATTACTCGAATTAACAAGTGAAATTCGTAAACAATCGAAACAATTGTTTCCTTACGGAACCACAGGTGATTACAGGTGATGATGCACGAATTTAGTAAAAGGTCAATCTCTACCTCACGTTATCTTACTATGATTTGACGAGTCATTGACTAAGAGCAGAAAAGTGACGATAAATGCTTCGTGACTCTCTATAATATTATCCCCGAGAAATACCCATACACCACAGCTTAGCGCAACCTTGAGGAATGGTAATACGCCACACAAAGATCGAAGAGATGGTCACGCCATTGCTCTAGCATCCAAGGTCGAACTTATAATTACATCTCCCAAGTTCAGTCAACTCCTTTCTATTTGATTATTTTTCTCTCGAAGAAATGGCTTCTATCAAATGCCATTGAATGGATTGTGATCATATGAAGATATATTTTCTTATTTCATTATCATTATTTCATCACAATGATGATCCGTAATACTTAACCCGTATCTAATAATATTTTTATGTCGTCACAGATGCCGATAGGGTGAGTGAAGAACTTTCCACGTGATGAGGGAACCACGTGGTATTGGACCGTGACGTCATGCTCCAAGAATGACCCCGGGATGGCGACGCTGGGCGGCCATCTTGACCACGTACACCTGCCTGGTTGCAGGTAAGAATTTCAACGCCTGAATATTGTGATTTTATATTTTTATATTTTCTCGAGGCATCATTAAAAATAATCCACCACTAAGAAAATGTATCTGGATGTATACGGTAAGACACTTTCAGAATGAAGTCGGAATAGTAATAAAATATTGCATTCTGCATTTAAAATATGAAAAATGGATTATTACATGAAATGTTTCATCATCAGGACTTTCATTTGTACTAGTGGATTCCAAGTATATAGTTTTTCGCTTAAAATTATAGACAGGAAAGGACTTCAGAAGACTAATGGTAGATTTTTGTTCAAACGAATATTTTAAGATGATGTATTCCTAACTATTGTATTAAAAATCAACTTCAACTAGGTATTACAAATCTGTGGTACTTTGTACTACTTGGAAAAGTCAAAGCGAGCACTTTTTTCCACATTGGAGGGCATGAGGCTCTTTTCCAATAATTATCTTCTCTATTTTTCTGCTTTATTCAGCCAACTCCCTATGTTACAAGTTTTAACGATAAATTAGGAAATTGTAATACAAACTGTCAGCATTTACCGCACTATATAGAAGAACTATTTATGAAATTAAAACGTTTGGGCTGCAATTTTTTGTTATTTCTAAACGAGTGCAATATCGGGAGATTATGAATGGCCTATATTCATTCCACTTGAGAACACGGCTCCACATTCTGAATTTTCTCTCTTATCCCTTGAATTTCTTACCATACATCTCGCGCGAGAAGATTATGGTCTATAAATAAGACTCCTTTTGCTCCGTCGGAACGAATTTGCCAGCAAGAATATGAAATGACCTTGCCCGAATCATAATGAGGTTGCCGCTACAATAACTCGTAGTGAAAATTAATGGTCAAATTAATGGTCAAATTAATCATGAGTGCTGCATTTTAATGGCGATGGACATCATTATGCCGTTAAAGGATTAGAGTACGATATGCTATAGTATATCAAGAGGAAAGTGATTATACGATCATAATACGATACGATAATAATAATGATATGTTCTTTATTATCACGTTCTTCTGGTCAAATAATACTTTGATTTGACAATATGAGGATTAAGAAAAGAAAGAACATGCAATGGTATAACTGATTTAAGAGGAGAATATTATTTCATTAGGTTGTACGAATGCATATACGAAGAATCCCATCAATCCAATTCTCCATTGATCCGTATGCTAAAGCTTGAAAGAACCAAGAAACCCTACGGTGGATTTTGGCTATTTCTAATACAATCGGAAGCCTTACGATTCACTCGCGTTTTCCGAAAGCGTGTTCTTAGAAAAAACAAAAGATACTACGAACCTCCGAAATGGACGAAAGAGAAAGAGAGTAAAAAATATGATTAGGTTTTTCACGCCTCTGTTAAATTGGCCTACTTTCTTCCCATATGAATCCATATAAGATTTTTTTTCAGGTGCGTGACTAGGGAGTCTACTACATTTTTACGGAATAGGGAAGAGCTTCTTTGAAACAAGTGTGTTATGAAAACAGTTATTGTTATAAATAACTCCTTGAACTCTTTAGAGAGAGTATGGTAAGTCTGAAATATTTTTAGAAAAAATTTTGTCGCAAGATGTAAATGAATCAGTTTGTTATTCGATAATAATTTTTTAAATAAAAGATAATCAATAGATCCCATCTTAAAGATATTTAATAGAAAATAAGTGCTAAATCAGACAGCAGATTTAACTTTGTAGTAAGTAACTCACTGAGCAGATATTGTGATCAAACCTATTTTATCAACCCTTATATCCACCCCAAGATAACCGTCTTAACTAAACTCCTGAAAATTTGGTTCTTCGAGAAGAGATTTGTGTTATCCTGCTCTTATTCCAATTAACTAAGAAACTTTATGTTAAAGAACAGTACAACCGTTATGCAGTACTGACGCTGGAGTAAGTGGTTAGAACTTGCAAAAAAGCACTTTCACTTACCAGGCATCTTATACTCTCAAAAATTATCTTAAATTAAGAATCTGCAAATTATTCCGCATAACTCAAAAGTAAAAGGCTTAGCACAGTTATAAGACTTATTCAGTTTTAGCTTGTAAATAAATATGTAAATAAATTGGTATCCTGGATTTCCTGGTGTAGTGATAACAAACCTGTGTGCCAGTACGCACTACAGAACCACAAGAATGCTATAGGTTCACTGCTTTTCTTCCCAAACTTCCATATGATTTGACATTTTACGTGCGCTTCATTTAGCAAAATATTTTATAGCCAAATGGGAAATTCATGGTAATAGTAATTTGAAAAGTGCTTCGTGAGCTATGGTCATTTCGTACGTAAGCCCCCACCGGGAATCAAACATTGAACTATTTTCACCGTAATGAAACGCGTTTACCCACTTGGCTATCCAGAGGCCTAAATTCTATTAGAACTGTTTAACAATTTTCCATTATTTGCCTAATATATCGTTTGATAGAATGATCGTTTAGATTTTAAGTTTTTGCGCAGGGAGAAGCTAACAAAATGTACATCACAGTGGTTTATCCGCATTTGTGTGGCGAAGGAGAGTAACGAATCGAAGTAACGTAATGTGTGATGGAGTGGGGGTAGTGCAGCACTGCTCTAGCATAGGTGAAACAGATTGTAGGCTATTTTTAGAATTTCTTTTTGACCAAACTCATTTTGACAAACTTGGAATCATATTTCATAATGCGAGGTATTATAAATTTATTTTAAATAGGTCGTATAATTTTGTATTTGCAGTAACCACGAGACAGTATGGGAATTTGACCGTTTAATTTTTCCTTTTTTGAGGATATTCTATTCTAATCGTTGTTATCCACAGCCGATTCCTTTAATTACCTAACAAAATTGAATCATTTCTTTGGGTCCATGAAAATAACCAGCAAACTAAAATATCATTCAGTCATACCAGTACCATTCACTCTCGGTTCTCTGAAATGTGTATTCTTAGCGTACAAACTAATAACTTGTCGTTAAACATCACGGGCACACATCTTAATGAACTGGCACAATCCTTTTGTCATTACAGAGATGTGTTTGCAAAATATTTCTGAACCTTCTTCACTGATCCAATTTTTCAAGCGGATTAATTTTTTCTTTAGAAATGCAAATTTTAAAGACTGATAAAAAACTCGAAACTTACGATTCAACTCCTTATTATCACCATAACATAAGGCGCTTGGCTCGCAATAAACTGATACTCTAGCAAATCGTCTACATAACCGACGAAAAAGTCCGTCTGCAAAGTACTCTGCACTGATTAGAACCCATCTAGAAAGTGCTGTACCTTGAGGACTTTCGGTGAATTTAAAAAGGTCCAGCACATGACTCCACTTTGGTGGATTAGATGAGATTTGCTGTCCGAAATCTCTGCTGATTATAGTAAGATGCTCGCCAATGTAGGATTGGAATCCATACATAAAAATATTAATTAACGCTAAGGTTCAACTCTCTCAATAAATTAAAAGATAACATATTCTCTGAATATATAGTGGGTTTCACGCACTCATCAGGCGTTCGTTTGCCTGAATAGTCATCGCAAAAACTTCAAAAAAATAAAAACCAGGATCGATAGAGAAAACAATTTTCCACCAGCAACATGTGACAGCAATAGGGAAGGAAAATTGCTTCATGCACTCCGGCGGAAATGGTATGTAGATGCAAATCATAAGGAATAATTACTTGTGGATGCGATTTAGCTCTTATACGCGGTATCTATACTTCCTTAAAAAAAACTATTGGTGAAACGAAAGTCCGCTTCTTAGCGTCGTTAAATCAGTAGTGGTATAACCTTCCATGCCATCACGTTTCCATCACCTTGACCGACCACCGTACTTCTTTGAGGAACACATCGCGTGAAGAACTTCACCCCAAGCGTAGACGAGATCTCCACGATAGTGCTTATCGCGGCCGCAGTTTTTTCTCTCCGCGACTTAGACTATTCCCCCTTTCCGCCCTCCCGTACACAAGCCATTCAGCATTCGCTTATGTGAGTATATTCTCTCGGAACACCTTCAATTCTCACTTCAATAACACAGAACACGCCTTCCCTTTCAAAGTTTCACGAACCTATTTTTTCATACATTTCGAATGCGATATTTTACCCCGTTTCCACTCCCCCTCGCGTGATGCTCGTAATACTGCTCTTCTATTCATTCTTCCTCGCCCCATCAGATATGAGTCCTCATATGCAAGTTCCCTTCGCGTTAAATTTCACCTTCCAACTCTACTTCTCTCGTATCTCCGCTGTATTTTAGCATTAAATTCTAACAACTTTTCTACTTACGTATGTTGCTTTTATGCCACTTTTCCGTATTTATCTTCTTGCTTACAACGATAAAACTGCCTTATTTCTTTAGCCCTTAAAGGTTTATAGTGTGGAAGAAAAGTCATAATTGCTGAAAAAGAAAGAGTAAAAAGTAGAATAGAAAAGAACTATTAAAGCGTTAAAACTAAAAAATATATATCTATCGCGTACTTATCTACATTGTTTTCAAAGTATTCCTCATCAAGATAAGCGAGATAGTAGCCTTGCGTATTTACAGTACCCTATAATTCCTTCCTATACCCTAAAATACTTCTTATGCTTCAGGCACGTTCGTACAACTACGAGGGGCAAATTATGGTGGTGTTAAAGTTCGGAATTATGAGGATACTACAAAGAAATTGTCAGGGAACATGATGGCTTGATGAACTGCAATAAACCAATTCTTGGTTTGATAATCTTTGTCGATGATGACATCCAACCCTACATTCTCTTTTTCTCCTCAAAATAAGATCAGACCCTTCTTTACAAATCCACGACTAAATCTTTACAATTCTTGTCAACTTAAATTGACTTTTATTATTATTTTATTCGCGTTTTTACATCGACGATGGGTTAAACGGAAGAGGAGACTCTAAAGTTTCAATTTAGCCCTAAATAAGACCTCATTTATTTACTTACTTACCCATTCTCAAGAACCCATCCTCAAGAAGTCGAAAAGAAGTGGAAATACGTTAACTAAAAATCAGCTCATGTCTACGTATTACGAGAATTTATTCATTAAGTTTTAAAATTGCAGTATTTATATGCGATGAGTGAAATACTGATTCTGATCTTTTGGATGGACTTTACTTACAACTTAAGCAAAATTCTATGCATCATTCTCGGAAATTTCTTCTAATGAAGTAAAGTTCGACTTTACGTGACAGAAGGGAAACTTAGGCGAGGACAAAAAACAATAAGCCTTTAAACGAAAGCTAAATAAATCGAAAATTTGATGCGACCAGGACTAGAATCCAGTTCCTCCGTTTCCCGGACTGACGGATATCTAAACTCTTAATCCTGTGGGATTTTCTGCAAATTTTAATGCACGAGGACAGTTGCCTCAATATTTTAAAATAATGAAAATTAAGTAAGTAGTCAAATAATTTTTATTCAGTACCTAAATGTAAATTTAGAAAGAGCTCAGATTCTATAGCTTAGAATATTAAAGGAATAACTGAAGTTTGCCTCCTGCTATTATTCGCTTACCTCGTCTTCTAACAAGTAAGTTTGTATGTTTTTGTCGTAAGAAAGTTACGGGAATAAAAGGAGCGAAAGCATCCACCTTCATTTTCTTTTCTGTTTTTCCTCCTTTCTCTCAATCGTTCCAAACAAAATAACTGGAGATATTGAGAGTAATTATACTATAAAACTATGAACCTTTGAAACTTTGTAACTTGTCTTGAGGAAGTACCGTTTTCGTTGGAAACCGATAATTTTACGTCTCTGAAGTAAACTCTGCATTTTTAAAAACTTTTGTGGAAAAAATTTGGTTCAAAGTTTAAGAAAAATGTACGTTCCAAGTCCCCTTTTCCCATTTCAGAAATTTAACATATTTTTTGGTTGAAAGTGGGATTTTAAAGCATTAAATGTATGGACATTTTTCTCTCCCTATTTTTATTTGGGGATTTGAATGGAAAACACGCTAGAAAGATTTGTCTTGGTTACTACGATATATCCATCCCATAAGGAATTTCTGTTGAACGGTATTTCATATTATCGAGAGTACACTGTTACCAAAGTGCCCCTTCTGGAAGCTCTTTTAATCAGACTCGGCTGATTGGAGGTAATAATCTTTTTCGCGTGATTTCTCACGTTTCGTTTCACCACGTCTTCATCCGTAACCTTGTAGCGTCTCAATATCATGGAGTCAATTTCGCTGGAGGGTTGCGGAGGATAGGGACCTCGTCTCCCCGTAGTATATACATCGAAATACCCTCGTCCTTAATACCGATTTCATCCCCGATATCTCTTATTGATCCGACCACTCTCTCACTTAGTCATCCTAAGGCAGACTGTCACAGTGGAAGAGTTTGCGCGCGAGCGGAGCTGACGCGAGCTGATCTGCGAATGAGCTAATATATGAATAAGCAGAGAAACAGCTGAGCAACTAGCGGTAATTACCAGTACTCTTCGGTTGTTCCCGGAACTATTGGATATTGTTATTTTTACGATTCACTCGCTTCGGCTAGACATTTGACAGCGTGATATTTGGCCAGGTAGTGTGAAAATGCCAAATATTATACGTGTATTCCCGTTTATTCATATTTACTCATATATTCATATACTATTATGCCATAAAAACAGTTCGCATAAAAATGTACACATTGGTATTTAGCTACAATAAAAATGTTTAAAATATGTACAACAATAGTTTACATTTTATGTCTATTTCTTGGAAGTACGTAAATATTTCTAAAAGTCCATATATTGGCGAATCCAGAGGCAAGGCGGTGTACGTGACAGCCTTTCCTGTACGACTTTGTAAAAACAAAGTTTGTTTAGACTACTACTACGGGGAGCTTAACCTAAAAATTAATAGCTTTTCTACGTTTACATTTTATCCATTGGAGTTTTTACGATAAAATGGAAATTCATTTATTTATTGAAGAAAACTACTGTTACTTCATAATGAGCTTATAAGGAAGTTTTCTGAAATCGCTCCTCACTGCGCAACTTAGTAGATTACCCTACCTTCAAGATTACCGTAGCAATCAAAATGTATTGATTCTTATACTCAGATTCTTAACAAAAACTTTCTATGACCTTTTTGATTGTTGTCTGTGTTTCTAGAGGTGTAATTACCTTGTAATAATATTCATTTTAAGAACCAAAATGTGTCATAATTCGATGTTTTTCTACTCAAAGAAGCAATAAACATTAAGGAGTGCAATTGCATGAGGAAAACTCGAAGTCCTAGCGCAGAGGAAAATTATCTTATTCTTGAAAGATTGTTTTTGAAAAACGTTGATCAAGGCTAACGTTGGCTCACTTAATGATGTGAGGAATTACATCTCTCTAGAGAAATGAAGAAAACCCAAACACTTTTTACCATGGTAGGAGCAAGGGTGAGAATGAAAGTCGAGGCGGGGAGGGAGGGCTTTTGGCTCTTGAGAATAAATCTAAAACTTCTACATAAATATTAGACGATATGAGCATTCATGGATGAAAACGAAGATACATTTTCAGGATGGTGAAAAACGACGTTCAAGTTATTCCAAATTGAAGATTTAAAACGCTTCATGCTTGCAAATTCAGTATAGGCCGCCTATATTGAATTTGCCAAGTAAATATGAGGGGGTCGCGGCACCCCCTGGTCTCCCTTTATTACATCTTTGATGAGAATAGAGGATGTTTAGAATTTTTTAGGAAGTTTCTTAAATGTTGACCTTAGTTATGGTACCACAGCTACGTAACATATAAAATTTCCACGGAATAAATATGCAGTTGCATGGAATAATCGTAACTTACGTTATTGGAGCATTTCTCTGAACTCAATTTTATGAATGTTTTATTTACGCCCACGGAAATCTCTACGGTTGCAATACCTGCCGGGAAAGTGGGAGTCCTACTCATGTCGCCATTTTCACTTTTATTTATTCTGAGAATTTCTAATGGCATCACTAATGGCTATAAAAGTCGATAGAGAGATAATTTTGACATATAGATACATTTAAACACCACTTTCTTTTCCGATCTCCGTATTCCCTGCATGAATGAAGATTAAAATTGAACTTGAGTTGTGCCAATCCATCGAAGCGTTTTCCAAGATACGACTGTCATGCTGCAACAGCGGCTTTGTAATGCATCAGGAAATCCTCCCCATCACCTTTGTTCGAAACCGATTTTGACGTGTAACAGATCGTCACAGACAGATTCGACGCATGGTTTTACTCCAGCCCATCTCCACTTCTCATTAACAAGAGTCATTGCGGACTTTATTCATCCCTTCCTCCCCTTTTATTTCGTCCTCCACATATCCATCCCGTTTGCCTTCCCTCCTTCCCATTCTTTCTCCGACCTATACTTCACGTTATGTCGCTTCTCTTCCTTTTTTTACAGCCCTCTCTTCCCCTATTCCGTTGTTTCTATTTCCGAAGAGACCATCGAAGTCCCCCGAGTGGCGACTCTCGTTACACTCTTCATCCTCTCCCTCTTTTCCCTTCCTCTTCTCCTCTCAACCTACGACTATGTGCAAACTCCCCCAATTCCCCAACTGGAAGCCCCCTTTCCATATACGCGGGAGCAACCTGGATTGGGGAATGGAGCCGTACGTTCGGACTTCTGGGGGAAGGAGAGGGCAACGTGGATCCGTCTAGAAGCACTTTTATGGTTTTTCGTCGAGGCGAATGGTTCTCCAAAACCCCCTCCCTCTTTTTTTCTGCAACCCTCTTCCACCCTCTTTCTCTCGCCCCCGTTAGTTTCCACCTTCTAACTCCAGCTATTGCCATTTCGCTGGGCACCTGCACGCCAGCTCCCCCATGCGTCCTACCCCATAACCCTCCTTCTTCCCCTTGGTTTCCCTCTATATACCTACGCCGCAGCGGACCCACGCAGACGGAACAACAACGCGCATTACATTCCCCGGTCGATGTTCTTGGTCCATCAGTTGGTTGTACTTTGGGGATCGAGGTGGAAGGGAGGGGAGGCGCAATTAGGCGGAAGCTTGGCTTTCCGGGCGTCGGCGCAAGCGATTTTGATAGTCTTTCGGGAAAATGGCGGGAATAAGGAAACGGAGATTTTTGCGAATTGGGGTGAATGGGAAGTGTTTAGATTGCACGGTAATTAAAAGGGAAAGAGGGAGACGAAATTGGCCCGAGTGAGCCGTTTAATGCGCGCGTAATGACGAAAGTTTCGGTTGAGGTGATGGACAATCACGCACAGATGGCGTGGGTTAAGCCGATTTTCTTTCGCGAATATTTTGTTAAGTATCACCTTTGACCTGTTCGACCGTATTAAAATGAAAGTTTGTTTATTACGAGGTAGAAAGTTTTTTCTTTATATCAGATTGATTTTTCCAAATAACTCAGTTTTTCTTGCAAACGGCGAAGTGGCTTCAATGGTGGAACTTTTTGTTAGTGTAACTGACGTACTGATTTATGAGCGTTGTGATACTGATCTGGTAATATCCACATAACAGTTAGATAAGGTGTAAACCGTTCAGGAATACATTTTCGTTCACAAACCAATTCTTGACGATTACTTATCCCCTTTGATTCTAGAAAAATTCGTATAAGAGAAAATTTTCGAATTCTCAAAAAGGCAAGGCTGTTTAAGAAACTTAACGAGAATGTGATTTCTTCGATGAATGTGCAATTTTGTATGATGAATTGGGGATATTTTTGTCTAACTTTGCGCAACGAGATCATAAATTAATGGAGTTAACTCTACATTCAGTAAAAAATTTGCGTTTAAGATGACTTTAGGCTTTTAAGGAGAACATCAGTTCTTGGACACAAAATTGTATTCAAAGCTTTTAGTCTTGCACGGTAATTGAAGTGTGTTGCTCATTTTTTCGTCAAATAGGACAAAATAAATATTGATCTATTAATATATTACGCCCCATCAGAGATTCAGAGCCTTAGGAAACTACATTCCGAAAATTGGAAATTACGCATCCTGGAGTAGGTACAATAATATATGATAATTCAGGTCATTCGAGGAATTAACACTCAAGTTATCATTCATAAATAGCTTGTAGAAAATCGATTTTCATGTATTAAAAAGTTCTCTCTTTTCTGGTGTTTTTTGTTAATATTTATGATTTTATTACTTTAATGCTTGAAAGTTCTAATCAGGAAACATATGTAATTCCTTCTTTTATATGATATACTTTACCCTTGCATACACCATTTTTTAATACACCCGTAATTGGACTGGCGGTGAGGCTACGGTGGGTTTAGATTAAGTGTATCATTTACTCCTACCGTACGGAATATTCCGTACGGTAGGAGTAAATGATACACTTAATTAATACACCCGTGTTAAGTCATCTAACGAAATTTCATTTAACTTCTGTGAAAATTAGTGAAGCTATTAAATCTTTCATTTTAGTGAGAGATTCTTGAAACTTTTAGTCAAATATTCACCCTGAGAAATTTTAAAACTTGCTAAGCTGACGAAAATAAAGTACGGAATCATCAGTTGGTTGATTTATTCGGTATTAATCGGCATCCAAGTGTATAAGTAAGCAAAGGTTTACTAATGTGCTAATATCTCCAACTCTTTAGCCTAACTGATAAATCTATTACCTTACCAATTATTAATGCGTTATTTTACCAACAGAGATAAATCAGTAACTCAGATTCCCCGGGAGAAAACATTTAAATACGCATAGTATTATTTTAATATTTTATGGTAAAAAATATTAAACGGTGTAATTTTATGAATACGCTTACCTTGTATGTGCATGACATTTATAATAAAATATCATAACAGAAGACAAAAGATGTTTCGAGTTAACGGCATACACGAACTTGGTGTGAGTTAATACAACTCCCTCCTGAAACTCTGCTCTCGAGGCAGGATAACTTTTCAAGATATTTCGAGCGCGTATCACAAACTTTAGCACGGGAAACTTTAAATATTCACAATGTTCAATTTTAAACTCCCCAGGCGAGCCGTCGAAATTGTGGAGTGTACTTCCGAGGCACGTATTGAAATACGAAGAGCGTGAAAATTTCAAACTGTTTCCTCGGGGGGAACCTTCATAACTAACTTTTTCCTCGGTTCAAGCGGAGGTCAGACACTCGATTCGCATCGTCCCCAAATCCCATTCCTCTTTCGCGAGATTAAAAAAATGAACCCTTTTGTTCCATTTTGACCCACATCCCATTCGCCGGCTCCCCTTCCATCAGGCGCCATCACCCCATCCCCGTCGTCTTCACTATTTCCTCACCACACTTGCTCCACCCTCCCGCTGTAGAGGAGCCCTCAAAGCGAGTACTGCGGTATCTATCGGGTGTGGTTAGCGAAGGATACGAATGCGCACTGCACGCCAGCGAAGACTGCATTAGAGCTTTCAAATCGTTTGGGCTTTCTCTTGTCTTGCAAATATCCCGCGAGGCTGCGTTTTTGTCCCGAGCGCCTTCACCATTAAAATTACGTCGCCGTCATCAAAAAGAGGCATCTACCTCTTTCCACGTACTTATCTGCGGCGAATGACTCCGGTAGATAAAAAGAAGGCTCTGCCCGATCGATCGCACTCGCGTTTTTGTGGAAGTTTTTTTTATGATCTAAATAACGTCGCTGAATACTTCTCTAGAGGGGTTATTCGCTGCATTTTAATGATCCCTTACGGTTTGATGTATTGGTTCCCAATTCATTGTTCAGCGTTCCACATTTCAATCCATCAGCGAAAACAAGTTCCATAGCGAAACGGAGGAAAATATGATTCTTCTATTCACGAGATTTTATATAGGAATATATGCTTTTAGCTAATTTAATAACCAATATTATAGCAAGGGTGTGATTGGTAATTTTTTATGGAGTAATTTATATTTATTATTAGCTTAATTTATATTTATTATTACTAGCTAATTTAATAATCAATAGTATAGCAAGGGTGTGATTGGTAATTTTTTATGGAGTAATTTATATTTAATGAAAGCAAAAAAAGAAAGTTATGTGATTAGTAAAATAAAAGGGAATTAGCTCACTGGACTTCTTATAGAAAGCCTTTCAACTTACATTGGTAAATCAGTTGGGAAACTAGCAGTAGCAGTGGGTGGTGTATATAAAGGTGCCTAAGGGTTATTCTGCTCCTTGGGTTTGGAAACCAAAAGTTTAATATATTAGGAACTTTTCCTCCGATGTTATGGAATTCTCTATTAATCGCCTGACTGCGGTAGTAACTTGAGCATTCATATCTAAAAATATTTTGAAACGTCAGTACTTTTATCGAACCTATGCAAGGAAATGATTTATTAAACATATTCATCTACATAAGTACCCTGCAAGCCGCCTTCCGGCGTGTGGCAATAATAAATATTATTACTGATTGGTGGATTAGAGGAAAAAGCTAATTAAATTAACTTTCCTCAAATGTTCACTTAATTCTTTCTCTAAATAATTCCTTGATGTTTCCTTTAAAGGCGATAGAAACTTAATGACGAAACGAGATTTATACTTCAGGAGGGTGGGACGAAGGAAGCTCAGACAGAAATTATAGCTCTATTTTAGTAAATCATAAGTTGCCTTGAGTTTATAATATTTATCGTTTTATTCCAGGATATGATTCTGAGACTGCGATACTTACGTTATTTATTAGTTGGCGATGCATATTTGAGAAAATGAAACATTCAGTGCTCTCCAGGTATTGATTCGGAATCGCATCACTCACATCAATGCGCAAGAGATGCAGAAAACTGAAATTTGACGTCGCTATTTGAAACACCAAGTTCGGCTTCATATCTGGGACGAATTATTTCTTCATTCTTAGATATCTATTTCTAATAAGCTTCAATAATTTTGGCAACTTCCTATTAAATTATTAACAAATTCGGCTAAATTATAAGCAGAAATATCGTATTTTACAGTCAGTTCATTNAACTCAAGATAAATCTTTTGGCTATCAATTTCTGCCGCAACGTCTCCATTTTGTGACCGGCGTTTGATTTTAAATCACGAGTTCGATTCGAGAATTATTACACCTCCTCCCAGCATCTGCTTCCTTATCCAGCTTCCTCTATACAAGCAAGCGTATATAAATGCAAGCGTACCGAGGGAATTTTTATGGTGCGTGATATATTCCCATAAGTTATACGTATACTATAAAAGGTGCACCTATATGTATATAATGTAATTTTGTGATTTAATTCATTATTATAACCATTAAATTACTTTGACTTAGAAAAAATCCCATTTTAGCGACGTTTCTAGTGCATGTGGAAGAGCTAAAACTCTGAATAACATATTCCGAAGGGGGAAATAGCCAACTCGTAATCCATAACCACGTTGACTCGTCTGCAGTAGTCAGTATATCCTTGTGATGTCATCCGTTTGTGACCTCAGTAGTGTAAAGCCGTTGACCCTATGGCCTGATAGTGGAGGTTATTCCTCACGAGACAGCGTTTCCTCTTGCGCTATTTTACGTGAGTTTCCTGATCTTGAAGTATGGCGCGGGACTGAGGAGACAGCGCAAACATTATCCTCTTCGAAGGGGTAATTAAAGGCATCGACCGGGGAATTCTATTGTGATTTATTCATGTCGCCTAGGAGACCGCAGACATCCTTATGCGTCGCCTCAAACCAAGTCCGCCCCAATTAACGAGGAAATCCTCGCGGAGAGAAACTTCTCTCTTTTGAAAATGTTTCCATTACTTCGCCCTGTTTTTTGGAATACGAAAGTTTAACTGTCCCTAGCGGAATGTCACAAAAACTCCTTTTTGCTACGGGTAATGTCAATAATTTCGTGACATAGTTTCCTTCGGTTATAGCTTAAGAAAAGTGACGCTGCTATCTTTTTATTTAGGGGAAAATATGATTTGGAAGAGTCCTACTATCTGCTTGCATTTTCTCTGTTACGTCTGTCATATTCCTTACATTTCAGTGCATCATTAATTGTCAAGTTAATGAACCAAGAAAATGTTTAGTTTTGTAGTTAACGAATGTAAGTAGATACCTTGTAACGTATTATTTATCGTTTTTGGTCGTCGAAGATGACACATCTCTGGTGCATTACATCATATTCGCAAAAGATAAAATACATTGAAAACGATTTTCCTGACATTTTAAGATATATGAAATGATACTCGTTACTTGCGGCTGATTAGGAATCATAATATCGAAATACGCTATTTCGTAATGTATGATGAAAATCTCACTGTTAAAGACTTCCGAATTTCTTTAAAATTGCTCTCTTTAAAGGTTATGATTAAAAATTATTTAAGATTGATAATAATTAAAAATAATAATTTCGCTTTACTCAGAGCGCAAAGGATACGGCTGGAAATTTTTTCAGAGGACTTCCAGCATACAAATTGTGGAATACCTTAAACAAAGAGAGTATTCACTCTGACTACGATGTTTATGAATGGACTTCCCTTTGAACTTCAAAGGTAAATAAGAGGATAAAATGAAACTTCGGACTTTGGATTAGCCTTGACGATACAAAGAAAAAGAATCTCTTTGAGGTAGCGAAATTGGATTATAAAAGGAGCATGTACTACATTTCTTATGCATACAGTACACTATTACATGACCTTACTTCGTTCTGACTGTTGAGGGTAAAATAGAGTAGGGTTTATTTAGGGGCGTGCTTGAATTTTCGCTATTCATTTGGTTTCCGCTGCTTCCTACTGCAGCGGTGCTGGTATTTGGTAAACTTAAGGTATTAAGAATATCAAGAATAAATGGTAATCATTCTCATAATTGCTATGCTTCGTAATGTTGCTTGCGCACTCATTTGTCCTAAATCGGATTCATTCGGATCGACGTCCTTCTAACCTATAAGGAAAAGGAGCCCGGCTGTGGTAAGACATTGAGTTCCAGAAAAGCACCAAATAGCCGTTGTTTGCGAGCGAACTAACTGTTGAAGAATTCCAACCAGCAGGGGTTAGGGTTCTCAGGTTAGGGTCAGAGTCGCGCTTTGCAAGTATTGTTTTCAATACGTATTTCGGCAATTATGTTTCTATACGTATTTCGGCAACTATTTCTCAGTGAGCAACTGACTCAGTTATTCTTTTCTCCCGAAGATGGCAACATAGTTGCCGAAATAGGTATTGAGGACAATACTTGCAAAGCGCGACCCTATCCCTAACATGAGAACCCTAACCCCTGCTGGTTGGAATTCTTCAACGGTTAGTTTTCTCGCAAACAACGGCTATTAGGAGCTTTTCTCGAAGTCTAATGTCCTTCTAACCACTTCGTCCTCGATTTACTCCCCATTGCCAAGGTCTTGGCACGCTTATCTAGTCTTACAGCATATCTTCAAGGGTGTGATTATATAACACGTTATAGTCAAGGAAAAGTTGGAATTTCTGTCTCAATTCGCTCATTTTAATTGTCTTAGTAGAGAACTAGAATGAAAAGGATGCAAAATGAGGTTGGAATCATTTTCAAATTACAATTTTGTAATGTTAAGGACAGGTAGCCTACAAATGAGAGAAATAATAGCGGTCGTGAAATTTTACTTCAAATTCGCAGTTAATTTTCATGCAGTTCAGTTCAAAAAGTTTATTGAACCACTATTTATTTCTTTACTATCAACACCATGACAGTCAGTGGAAAATAACAACATTTTTATGAGGATGATACATCGTAAATTATTTCTTCAGTTTCATTACCTCTCGGAATATAACATTATTGCCGCGATGGCCTAGTCATTTCCTGATTATAGCATTGCTGAATCATTCAGAATGCGGTAAAACTCAAGATAAATCTTTTGGCTATCAATTTCTGCCGCAACGTCTCCATTTTGTGACCGGCGTTTGATTTTAAATCACGAGTTCGATTCGAGAATTATTACACCTCCTCCCAGCATCTGCTTCCTTATCCAGCTTCCTCTATACAAGCAAGCGTATATAAATGCAAGCGTAATCACAACAAGTGTAANCTGCCGCAACGTCTCCATTTTGTGACCGGCGTTTGATTTTAAATCACGAGTTCGATTCGAGAATTATTACACCTCCTCCCAGCATCTGCTTCCTTCTCCAGCTTCCTCTATACAAGCTTCCTCTATATATGCAAGCGTAATCACAACAAGTGTAAATACCATTGGAGATTCGCCAACCGAGTCCAGATTGGGTCATTGGGAGCGAAAGGGAGACAGATTTCAATCGAATCACACACTGCGGTGACCTCTTAACGCCATTTCTGTATCGATGGCGCTATACTTTAATATTTGTGAAGAATGTGTAAGGAAAAACGCCATAGAAATCAGGTATCGATAAATATTTTTTGTGGAAGACGTTGAGAATAAGAGGAAGCAGTTCTGACTATATTTAAACGCAGAGTATTTGGAAACTGAATATTCTTAACCCTTTGTATCCCAACCATCAACTCTGCGCTAAAATAGGAAAATCCAATTTAGAAATCGTAATTTGGTAATATTTCAATTAGCGATGTTACGATACCAAAATGTTTAATAATTCCGATACAATTCCCGATACTTCTCTAAACTTCCGATTCAAATTAAAATTCCTGCTTCCGACTTCTGTAATTATTGAGTAAATTTAATTAAAATGTATTATTTTCAGTTACTATTGGTTTTGGAAACAAATAGTTAATGAACAGAGTATATTTTTTAATAAACCGTTTAGAGGAATAGTTAATACAGAAGCGTATAAAATATAGTATGATATTCTTTTTATTGAAATACTTGGTAAAAGTTTAAACAATAACGGGATGAAATTCTTTATTTAAATTATCTAGCACCATATTTAAGTTCCAAATTTTAACACAACAAATTGAATTCATTTCATTTTTATACCACACAATTTTAAGTAACATTTTAAATTGTAACTTTATAACAGTGAGCAAGTGAATAAGCAATGTTTAAGAAGAAATTAAAACCAAAACAATAGAACTGAAGCGAAGCAGAAGTAAAGGACTTTATGGAAATTTTGAAAATTGAGTCGGAACTCGAGGATTCCATTTTATTACACAAGAATTAGCGAAATAAATCCAAATTAAATACCAGATTTAGGCGTTATTAAGACCTATAGATTTAGTTTTACATTTAGTTCAATTAATAAGTATTTATTTTTCATAAATTCCATAATTAGGAGATTTTGTTTTCGACGAAAATTTCATCGTATTTCGTCGTGCAAGTCACTACTCAGGAATTTCTCGAACAATCTGTGCCTAAACTCGAGTCTTCTGTCGTCAAGAGAATTCCAGCCGAGGGATTTAATCATATCTGATACACTGCTGTCGAACTTGTAGTTTCCCTTAACGAAACGAGCCGCTCTACGTTGTACGCGCTCTAGTTCCAAAATCAAACCCTTTTCGTGCGGATTCCACACCGCGCAGCAGTACTCAAGTAACGGGCGAACTAGTGAAAAATAAGCTACCACTTTGACACAATACTTATTTACACCTTACACTCTCGGATTATTTTCTATTTCCAAACTTGAAAAAAAATGGCTCGGTGGTAAAAGATTTGCTAACAATGAAGAGGTGGAGTCTGGAGTTAATGGTTAGTTTTGAGGAGTTGGACAGTTCACAATGTTAACAGGTTATTGAACATCTCTGGGAAAAGCGTATTGATCTAAAAGGAGACTATGTTGAAAAATAAAGATATTTCTTCCCAAATTTTTTGTGTTTTCTTTGTTAGGTCGTACCTCTGGGATTACCATCGTAGTCTCACGCTCATTTGAAATGAACTATGAGAAAGCGAAGAACCGCATACAAATGGCCTGCTAATTATTTTTTGCCAAGCTNTGTTTTCTTTGTTAGGTCGTACCTCTGGGATTACCATCGTAGTCTCACGCTCATTTGAAATGAACTATGAGAAAGCGAAGAACCGCATACAAATGGCCTGCTAATTATTTTTTGCCAAGCTAAGCTCGATTTGATTAAACGCACGTTGTTTCATGATTCGAGTTTCAGATATTCAGCTCTTCGTTTCACGTGAGCGTTGCTTAGTTTGCTTAATTGCAGTTTGGGTTACTGACGTAACGTATTGAGCAATCCACAGTTGCAAACTACGTCACCAAAGAGGTGTTAGGAAAGAGGGCGACATAAGGAACGAGTAAAACGTAGAAGATGAGTGTTTTTATAACGGTGATAATCATTCTGGGACTCCTTTTAACGGACTACATTGGGTTTTCTGGAAGTAGAAACGGAAGATGCTGGAAAAGAGACCGTCTAATAGGAAAAGGATTTCTGGCAAGAGCACCGAATCGGTTCCCACTCTTAGGTCCGTGTCCACCAGGAATGCGGCTTGCTGGTACTGGCTGTAGAGAGATATTCGACGTTTCCATAAGGGAATTGAAAAACTTCGTCAATTGTTCCTGTGAATCTGAGCATCCTAACGAAGGATAACCTGTGAGATAGAATATTAAGTGCTAGAGAAGTGTTTATCAGGGTTATTTACTTCCAACTCACTGTAGTTCGTTCTCCCGGGACTCTTCAGTCTCCTGTCTGGCGTACGTATCCACTACATACTTATATATTCATACACTACGATCATTTATATTTTACTGCGTTTCAAAACATAGCATCAGATAACTAAGGAATGAAAGTGGAAATAAGGTACGTGTAATCTGCGGTAGCGAGTTTTTCTTTTTTGTGAAGTGTTATTGGAGTGGATAGAATTCCTAGCTAATTTTCTAGGAGAAAAACACTTTTCTTTTCGGAAAGGTTATGATCGAAGAACATTATGCATTATATTATCAGATAAGTGAGGAATGAAAAGTGGAAATAAGGTACGTGTAATATGTTGTGGCGAGTTTTTCTTTTTTGTGAAGTGTTATTGGGTTGGACAGAATTATTAGCTAATTTTGTAGGAGAAAAACACCTTTCTTTTCGGAAAGGTTATGATTGAAGAACATTATGCTATTATATCTAATTATTTTGTTAACTGTTGCCAAATTTTACCTGTTCATAAATATACCAAATGTTTTCCCTGATTCAAGTGGAAAATTAGAAAAGGATACTTTATGAAAGTAGTTGGAATGGTTTATTATTACCTCAGAATTTTTCAGAAATCAATGTCACGTTCTATTATTTGAGAAGCTACTATTGTGATTTCGAATAATATTGTATGTACTCCGATTATTATATGTGTGCCGTTACTTTAAATATATGTATGAGTTGCTTGTCGATTCACAGTATATCTGGAGAGCACATTTCAGTGACACATTTTATATGTCAATCAAATACCTGATGGGTTCAGACCAATTATCTTCTTGAAGCAAAGCAATTTAAAGGTCTTAAATTTTAGGGATGCATTCCTGTAGTACAACGTGCTTTAGTATGAACATACATTACATAAGTCCCCCTGCAATACGCCACTGGCGGCGTGCGGGGTATGAGTCTAAATCTAAATAATCATCATTGGAATTTACATACTTTATTATTTCTATTGATAATCTTTGGATAGAGTTTCGTTCCAAATTGCTAACATTTAAAAAAATAATATTTAATGTGTTGCCATAGTAGCTCACGGAATAAATGAGCTCCTTTTAAGTTTCTGTAGATGTAATAGGATCTAAGTGTAAAGAAACAATAAAAGACTTTGAGTAATATATTATACATTTTTGGGGTACTATTATGAAGGCGAGGAGACGTTTTTACGTAAATAATATTGGCATTGAATTCTCCAAATATATAATCCAAATCTTTTACCATTAAAATTAGTAGTGCCCAAATTAAGGCCCGCCGTATACTTTGATCCGACTCATGAATATACCTTAAGCGTAAAACGTAAGTGGTCCCAAAGTGATGAGGAATTTCCTGTATTATATCTATACTCATGATGATTAACCATCACCTTGATGAAGTCAATCTTAGATAGTTTAGGTGCAGTGAAAAATTCGAGATATTTTGAAAAAAATTCTGTTTAAATACTCATGAACAACTTGGCCCGAGTAACGTTCATATCTGACCCACAGTTTGAAAACTTGGACTACTGCTTTAGGTAACCCTGATAGCATCCTTTGTTCGTTGGTAATTTTGAATTAGTTATTAAGTACCTACTACCTAATTAAAAGAAAATGGCGTTGTGTATTTTATCTATTTATTCGATTCGTTCAAAATGAAAAAAATGAACGCAAATATTTTTACTCTATAGCTACGAAAATAGTAGACTAACGCTATGTTATTGTATAACGCTGCTTTTCGATTTCTTTTTCGTGGTTCTTTCATCCCATCTCATTCGTAGCTCATGTATATGCTACTCTATTATATCTCGATAATTCTACCTTGGTATATCGTCCTCTCCCAACGTGGACACTCTCATCAACAAAGACAAAGTCTGCTGTCCATCCGCGACTGACCCGAGACCCCGCCAATTCAGGAGCAGCCGACACAGAAGCCAAACAAACCACCCCATTACTCTCTTTTATGCGTCCGCTGCACTGGAAATAAAGCAGTGCCGTGAAATTCAACTCTATCTCGTCCCTCAAGCGATAAACTCCCACCAACTCCTGGTTCTTTATATGTTTTCTTTCGCCTTCTATGAGACTTGGTCATGCGAAGGGGTGACGGGGTGTGGAACGACAGGAACTGAAGGAAATATACGATTTCCTGCTCAACTCACCACTCTCTTCATTATGTAATTAAGAGTGTATTAATATGAGTAGATTCCGTAAACACACACAGCCCACTCAGGTTTGTAGGAAAGTACTGAGAGTAAATAGGTAACCATAGCAATACTTAATGCTATGGTTACTTGTTTATTTAATGCTTAATTCAAGTAATACTTTTTATTCTTATAATAATTTTTGATTGCGTTGCTTGTATTTTCGGTTGGCCACGAGACCAGATGGCAATTTCACTGAATATTTCTTTAGTATCTATTTTTTGAAGCATTACTTGGTAGTAATCTATCATAAGTAATTCATTGGAAATCCCAAAAGGATTACTTTGCTTATGTGAAATAAATAAATTTAATAAATTCATCATCTTTGTGGTAAACTGCAGGTACTTTAGGATTTTTAATATACTGTTATTGCATCAGTTTCAAGTTATCATCATCAGAGGCAAACATAAGACAAGAGACAATATTCTGATCAAGGCCGAAAATTTCTGGCTTTTATTCAAGGCATTTGAAGGAGAAAACATTTAAACACAACTTTAGACAGTTATCTTACTTTAAATCGATACATTAAAATATATATCTGACGTCTCATTGCTGATTGCACAAAACTGATTCGTTTATTTATGGGAGATTATGATGCAGAGAAACAATCGCATGTTAATAAAGCCCTTTCAATTACAAACTTGTTATGCATCGCTAGTAATATGGATAGCTACATGGGTCGCGCGTAACATGGATTTGAAATTTCTCGTGGGATTGTACAGTTGTTATTTACTTACTCGAGTATTAAAGTTTGGGAGTGAAGAACTATTTTACCTTGTCATTAAATAGGGAATAAACAATAACAGTTGCCGTAGATAGAACCACCGCGTGTTAGCGTCGAGGTTGAGCCTATTTTAGGGGGTGGGTGCTATGTCAACCAAGGTTATTAATTGAACTTTTCACCTCTTTAATCTCAGATAAATAAAAGGGGATAAAATATATTAGGAATGCATATATTTAGCATTAATTAGACTTATCTATCCCGTAAACGCCGGTAAATTAATGGGTAGATCCGCTTCAGAATATTTGCCTCAGTAATAACGAAGAATCATACACGCAGGTGGACATGTGGAGTCCAGCACAAGGGTGGCTGAACAGAAGGCGTCTATGAGAAATCTTAAGGAATTTAATCATTTGTCTATAAATGTTAACGCATATTAGTTATCTTGCCCATGTACTACATATGCCTCTTGCCTATTGTCTCATACCACTGTGATTTTCTCGTTTAGAAAAACAACATAATTTAGGCTAATAAATATTTAATGGTTATAAATACTTTTCTCCGATTGTCTTGGATTCAAAAGTTTCTTTCCGTAGTTGGGAGTTCCGGAATATAACTTGTGCAGGAGTGCTTATTACCTACGTTAATCTCTGGGCAGGGATTTACTCAGGAAAACGGAAAATGTAGAAATGCCCCACGTCACGGAAAATATGAAAGGGATTGAGCACGAAAAGGAAAGGTTCGATTTTATCAAAATTGATCACTTTATTTCAGCACGGACGATTATCTCATGAACCTCTGACGAAAAAAGGGGAATCGCGGCTTTCCTAAAATGGAAATCTCTTTGAAGTGGACCTCAAAGAAACCGGGGTAGGAAAATCTTCAATCCGAACATGATTTTGATTTAAATCCTATTCCATCTTATTGAAGCAGTCGCAATTTCTTTACCACAGTTTTTGATGAAGAAAGATATAGATTGTAACACACTTTTCTGTATCAGTGTTAGATCAAGGCTCAATATATAAACGGTCTTTTCATAATTTTCTTTCGAAAGCATTGCTAATTTCGTCAAATAAAAATATTATTTGGAAGAGAAATCAGTGAAAAATTCGTATTTTTCCTAGAACGCATTTATATAGAGGCTCCAAACTATAGGTGCAAGAAATCCTGGGGACGGAAAAATCTTTTTCAATGGATTTGAGTTTTTTGATAAATGTACGTCTTTCGTTACATAGTTGTAAAAGCTGAGTGGTGAAAATAATTTTTAAGCCGGTATTTGAAGTTTCATTGTCTTAATATTGCAGTAAAATGTTCCTAATAATAAATAATAATAAATATCCCTAATATATGTCCTAATTCAAGAAAACAACTTATGTTAGAGAAACATCAACACGTTATAATTAAATAACTTTTAAAGTAAAACTATCAAAAGAGAGATTAATCATATTTCATCGTGCTTCATTTGAAAACTGTTATCAACGAAGGGTTTTAATATTTCTATATTGCAGAGAGCATTTTAAAATTATGTTATACATTATTTTTAGTTCCCCTTTGTGATTGGCGCTTAAAATCTCGTATGATATATGAGACGTTAAAGAGATTGGAAAAATTGTACTCAAATGCGAATTTTCATTTCGTAAATTTTAGCTTTCATGTCAAAATGTATGATTTTCAAAGAAGGTCTCTGTATTGAGATTATGTATAGTGCAGTGTGATGCAAACTTCTGATATAGATTGGCCACCGCCACAGCTTTTCCAACTGTGACGTATTATAACGAAATACTAATGATAGAAATTAGTTTCTTTTGCAAATGAGATCGAGAACGTAATGTGAGTATTCCAGGGATCCCAACAGATAATTAGATTAAATAGCTTTACACAGTTTTAATGAATGAGATTATTTTATGGTATAAATGACGCAAGTTATGACAGAAACTTACATCTCGGAAAAGCTTCCCGTGTTGCAAAATTGAATTAAGTATCTCCTATTTTCATGACAGGCGTCACGCTATAGGCATTAATTTACCTTAGGATTCGGTCTTTCAAAGGCTTCTCGCGTGCAGTCTTTGACTGGAAGGGTAACGTCCTTTGTCTGTCTCGTGTACTATTCCCGTCTCGAAACGTATTATCTCGAGAGTACTGTTCATTCTTCCGAACGAGCATTAACCTCACCCAGCGGAAAAATTCAATAGGAAATAAGGATTCGAAGACTGTTACGTATCGAATTTCCCCCTTTTTGAGGCAAATCTTATCGCACTTACTCTCCTCTTTCGTTTTTCATCAGTGCAAATGAATTCAAGGGAAGCCCTCGAAATTGCAGAAGGCAACAATTATCTGCAAATTCTCGTCAATATGTTGTACTCTCATATATTTGGTTAGACAATTAGAGAGCTTCTCTTTGAAACGTTCCAGTAAAATAAAAGCAAAAGAAATCAGAAGTAATTTAAAAGTCGTCTCCTTCCACAAGGATGCCTATCAATGAACAAAAAATTGTCTTCTTAACCTAATCTGTCTTTTAAACTTAAAACACTATAGCCTTATCCGATTTATTCAAGTTTTTGGCGAAGCATATCTTTCTAGCCTACCGTTCTTCACACATATTATTTTTATAAATTATTTTTATTGATAGTTGTTATACGTACTATTATTTTTTTGTTATTTACCTTCGTAAAATTTTCTAAGAGTAATTAGGGGATTACTGCGAAATGTATTAATTAAATGTATACAACGAAATATTATTTACGTATATAAGTTATCAATTTAATGCACAAAAGAGGTGTTAAGACTCTTTTTCGTTTAGTTGAACGAAGTTTAACGAATACCGCGGTGGCAGATAGGTTACCATCCTAGCCCTCCAACACCAAGGTCCTGGGTTCGATTACCTGCTGACCGATTTTTCTGGGAATAGTTACCTGCGTGTCCGATTTTCCTCATAAGGAAAATCGGCTCTTCAGCCGTAAATATCAACACCAAAACCAAATTCGTCATCATCACCCAATCATCAAAATTCATCAGCCGACCACATAAGTAATGGGAATATGTATACGAAAGGAAAAAATGTATTTTAACGAATATGAGGAATGTATGAAGAGACATATGGATGTGTCTGAAATGTGAAGTGCATGCATGCTTAGGCAAATACAACATGTATGGGCACCACCGTGAATACACTAGACAAACAACGGGCTTAACACGAAAGGTAATAGACAGATATGTGTTTGTATGTAAGGACTATACTCAGCACGCAACCTCTTCTATGAAGACTTTTATATCCCAGGTGCTTTCATTGCACCAGTTTCATGCAATAGTAAAATTAAACCAGAGAAAAAGGAACTTCTCTCATAAACTCACAGATTCGGTATCAAAATTTGCGAGTTCAACTTTTCGTACCAAATAGGATTTCTCAATTCCAGCAGCGAATCCAATTCAAAATTTCTTATATAACGAAACAATCATTTCCTTTGTACTCACTCCGACATTAATTTTTTCCGATTTTCCTTCATCCGATATCGTATTAATACTTTACGTTGTTTTTATCATTTTAAAGCATAATATGAAGGCTTTTCGAATATTATGAAGATGGGTATATGCCTCTTGCTTCCACAGAATACTAAACTATCTGATGTACAATTAGTTTGTTGTTATTCTAGAAGAATCCCTTTCTGACCACTGCTTTACTTATTAATACATTAATGCACTGCTGCATTAAAACACTGTTAAAACATACTTCTTCGTGCAGATGAGTGTCTCGTATTTACTGAATTAATCTCCAAAATGGAAAACACAGCATCTGCCACGAGCCACTACCTTGTGGCCACCGTCTGCGTCTCTTTGGAAGTCAGTTTGGTGTCAGCGTCGCAATTACGTGAGCCAGAGCGGAAAAAAATCGACTCAGTTTGAGTTGGTTCCTTCGTCTTATCCGTTTGGGGTCGACGCGCCACGAAATACGAGTGGTAGAAAGGGCCATCTAAGGAAAGTGCTTAATTGGCTTAGTTACTCAGCGGGTCTACATTATGGGCTTAAAGGAAACGCGAGAACACTTGCCAACTTCAGGAGTCCCTTAATCCTAATCCCTTCATCTCTCATTTCCACGCGGTGGCCATATTTCCAGGAAAGGGGGAGCGTCTGGATAATCCCCGCAGCAATTAGCGACGGCCATTCGAGGGAGTTGAAAAAACACATTTTCCGAGAAAATAAACTCAATAAGCGGTTAAAGAAAGGAGTCCTCTGCTCTGCATATTTCCTTCTCATTTTCTCTCGAATTGCGTTTTTTCGAGAAACGTTATCGTCGCCTTCCGAGGTGGCCAAAATTCCTATACTTTTTCTACCGAAGCGTCCGAATGGTTACGCTTAATTTACGTATGTATGATTGGAGAGCGAGTTTCAGTAATTAAATATACTCATATCCGGGAAAATTATCAAGAAATAGTTGAACCATTTTATAATAGTCATAATAAAAGCAAAGGTAGAACAATATCACCGAGGAGCCTTCAATTTTCCAGCACTGCTTTATGAGCTACTACTTATTCGGACAGGAAAATAAAGGAACAAAATATGACCTATATCAATAAATTATTGAAACGTTCCGCGAAATATTTCTCAAATCAAGTCGTTCGTCATTAAATGTTAAGATTGTTACTTTGTAGATTGTTTTCCATATGTTTGTTACATGTAGCGAATGTTGGATTTGAATGTATGAATGAAAAATGAAATTTGGAAAAGAAGTAATACGAGAGCCTAACTAAAAACAGCACTGATATGAATACGAGGAAATAGTTTAAGCTTTGTTGAATAGAAACGGAAACTATCCTTTGAAAAAGAGATAGAAACTGTTAAAAGGTTCGCCTTGCGGTTATTCTATATCAACAGCAATTAATGACTCTAAACGCTGAATTAGAATGTGCAAATAATACTTTGATATTATTAATGATTTACCTTACTAGTTAACTATTAATTGTGAGGTAAAGTATCACTATAATTGTATAACTTCAATGTTTAGTATTTCATTCTCTTATTGTGGTTTGCTATACATTGCAAGTGATGTGTTTCATGCTATATTTTGTAACTAAGAAAAATATTTGGAAGAACTGAATGAGAAGAGAAATGCAGTTAATTTTATAAAGATAAGATAAGTATAATCCTTGGGTCATTTACTCTTACGTAACAATCTTTCGAATTAACATGAGGTTGAGTATCCGAAAGAAAATGAAGAGGGTAACAAAGAAATATTTACGTGGCATCCAAATAATGGTAATCTAACTTTCGTCAGCGTTATGTCAGCATCAAAGATAAAAATAAATTAATTAAGAGAAATATTGCTATTTATTTACATGAATTTTACTAACCCTGACTGCAACGAATTAAATAAAATTTAATGGCTTGGCTGTGGTAATAAATCGAAGTTAACATAGGTTCATTTAAAGGACAAGTGAACACTTATGTATACGGTAGTTGGGATCGCCGATAAAAGCCTCTTCAGCTGGAGTGCAGCGTCTGTAAAAAGGTCTTTGTCAATTTTGCAAATATTCACGTCTAACCAAGTGCCTTAATAGCTAAAAGTATACGCTGTTTATTAAAGCAATTTATCGATTCTTTTATAGTTCTCATGGTGGACTACTCTCTTAATATATATTCTTCATTTTCTTAAATGAAAGCACTGGCGAACAAAATGTCGAGTAAGTATACTCGACATTTTGTTAGTAAGTATAAGATCTCCGTAAGAATCCTCCAGGGGTAGAATTGACGGTGTGTTCCCTTTATCACTTTAGGAGTCGAAAGATTTTTTCAGAAAACGTCGATTTTTCTCCAGGTGTTCAGGAATAATGCAGGACTTCTTTGAAGTTTCTCCTTCCGCTATTATGTTTTGAATTTTCTCACCGGGAAAGTTTTGTCCAATATCACCCTTTCTTCCCATACCTCCTGGTGGAGGAGGGAAGAACTAAACCACCACCAGTCTGTCGATTTTTGTTTGTATGCGAGAGCGTTGTTGCCGCCCTTTGCTCGGTTGATCCAAAAAAGCATAATCCCCTCCCCTTGTTCGCCCTCTCCTCCCGTGCCATTCTCTTCGTTTTCCCCCCACTGCGTCACTCCCCCTCCATTTTCAGCCTCTTTTCCACCGGGGGGCAGAAGCGTGGCCATATGAAGGGGATGGGAACCAAATAGTCGGGTCTTATACGCCAGACAGCGGGGCTCGGTTATATTTTCTTCGGTTTTGGAAACGTGCCCACGAGCGGAAGCCACTCGGCAAAGGGCACTTCATTGATAAAGAGCGCCTCTCGTCTAACCCCAACGAATTTGGTCAGTTCTTACTATCCGAGGAATCGAAAAGAGGTTTTCACGCTATTCAGTATCTTGCGAATGTATTTTTGAAAGTAATGGAGGTAACTATCGATCCTTCCGCCCCGCTTAAAAATATTCCGAACGGCTCGGCGAAGCATGAGTGAGTTTAATTTCGGAGGACGGATAATGACGGGTTTTTATTTTATACAAAAGCGAAACCCGACTCGATTCCAATACATGAGTGGCTCGTGTCGGAGAGTGTACTTTTCGATGTCAATGGCACTGAGTTTGGTCGGAAGGGAACGGTCGACGTGGCTTGTTAGAAATTTATTTTCAAAATTGAGATCTTTCAATTAAAGTTGATGAGATGAATCGACAGACAAGCTGCGCTCGATCCATAAATTTTATGATTTACGGGAGTCATAAGACTGTCATTCCTTTTAAGTGCCCTGATTTACTGATTTCAAACGCAACGATACATGTAAAACGTTCGTTGTTGAAACAGCTTGTACTTTATCCAAATTCATTTTGTAATAAACTACATTCTACTTACGAATTACCACGACGAATGAAAAGTTTTAGAATTATAATAATAATTTACCAAGCTCTTTCTTAAATTTGGTCCCGTGAATCAGGTTAAAATCGAATCACAGTTTTCGATATCTGTGAAAGATGAATCTGTGCCGTTAGTCTAGAATTAAATTGAAAACAAATTTTCCCTTATTTTGATACCAAATTCGAACGAGTAATTTTATACTGGAAAATAATTTAGTCAATAGAGTAATAAAGTCAGTCACAACGAGGTCTAATAGAATTCCATCAGGAGACGTCGTTTACTTGTTTTTTTTTTAATACAACGGGTATATTTATTCTACAAATAAGAAAGTCTCTAACATTATATGAAATATTTGCTCTTTGCATCATTGAATCAGGCGAGGTATTGTGGAAACTCATAACATAAAAGCAAAGAAAACTCTTCAATGTTACATTTACCATTTGCACAAGGAAAAGGGTTTAGGTGATTTGGCACGATAATGCGTACCTAGGAAAATTCCCCAGGGAAAACTGATGAGAAAGGATGGCCTTGCCTACAAAGTCTCCCAAACGGAATTTCTTTGCCGTGCCTTTCCCGCTCTTGATGAGATACTTCGTTAGACACAAATATTACCTTACACGGCATAGCTCTTTTCCTCTTGCAATTTCTGGTTTATCTTTGAATGAATTGGACATTAGAAGAGAATAACAGCGTATTGCTCAGAAATTAGTTACTTTTCTTCATAGGTTGTTTATTAAACCCTGCCATTTTAGTTAGAGATTGAAGGAAAATGACAATTTTTACGTTAAATTTAAAAATTGAATTCAAACACGAATATTTTTGTAGGACGGTACGCAAAATCATGCAGAAGTGCTTACCCTGCTTTTGAAATATTTTGTTCTTCTGGAGTAGAATTGATTTAGTAGAAACTTCCAAATTTAACCGCCTGAGTCTTTAAGTTTAAAAGCAACCATTTCATGTCAACTTCTTCCAAGAGAAAAACTAAAATCAATCGCTTTCTTCATACATAAATAGGAAATGCCTCTCTGATTTTCAAATGGAACAGCAGCGGCTATCCCTTCAACATCACGCTCTTTGTTCCAAAGACTTTCCGACATATGCATTCATATCCAGCGCTAATGCTCAGTGTCATCCATTATGACCCCATTAAATAGAGAACGGCGTGGACCATTGCATTCATTTCGCATTCATCTTCCAGGTGCGGTTCCCTCGTATCGGATACGCGTCCCGCCCCCTGGACAGCTGGTCGCCCTGTCCGGAGACGACCTACGCGTCGAGTTGGATCTCCCTCCGCCTGGAATTCCGCTCGAGGCGCCAAACACACCCCAGCGGCGACTAGGAGAAGCAGAAAGAGAAACTGGTGGCGCCACCGGTGGAAGTGGGAGGGTGCGAAGAGATGGAGAGCTATGGATAGAGTTGGTGGACATGGAGATAGAAGATGAACGAATGAGGAGGAAGAAGGAGGAAGAGGAGAATAGGAAGAAGGAAGAGGAAGCGGAGACAGGGAGAAGGTGGAGGAGAGAGGACGAGGGGGAAATCGGGAGGAGGGAAATAGCGGGGGAATGGAATAGAGTAGACATTAAGGGGAAAATAAAGGAGAAACAAGAGAAGAAATCGGGTTCGAAGAGGTATGGGTGGGTGGCTGGGGGAGTGAGGCCCAAAGGGGAGAAGGAGAGCGTGGTGAAAATTGAGGGGAAAGGAGACGAAGGAGGAAAGTGGAAGGAGGACAACAGAAGTGGGAAGTGGGAGGCTACGGAGGAGATAGGGACTAGGAGGCAAAAGACTGAGGGGAAAATTTGGTGGAAGAGTTGGAGTGGGAGGGCGAAAGGGGTTGTTAGAGAGGGAGAGAGGAGGAAGGAGGAGGGGGTATCAGTAGGGGATGGGAAGAGGGGAGAAGAAAGAGGGAAGGAAGAAGAAGGATCTGGAGAGGCGCGAGAAGAGGGCGGAAACACAGAAGAAGAGGGGCAAAAGACTGAGAAAGATGGTGAAAAGAGAAGGGGTCTGATTCTGGAGTCTACCCTAGTATCCCGGGGATGGCACGATCTCCAGTCAGAGGTTCCACCCAATCATAGAGGTCCTCTGTCCCCGCACTCTACCCTTTCTCTCACCTTCCCTGCCTCGCATTTCACCCATGGAGGACTCTATATTGTAAGATTGGTAGGGACCGGGAGGATGGTTGCCAGTCCTGGGACCCAGAGGCCCCAAAGGGCCACTCCTCACGGAAGGGAACCACAGGAAACGCAGACTCGTAGTTCGGAATACATAACACGAAGGGCGGCTACGGAAGAAAAGAAAAACTCCTCCCTCGAAGTGGACCAGGAGAGCAACCAGGAGAACCAAGCGAGGAAGCCTACGGAATCAGAAGAAAACACCAGTGAAGTTAACACTCAGACCAGCGAAACCGCTTCGCGTTCTGAGGATTTGAAGCCTGTCACTCAAAACCCTCCTTCTTCTTTCGAGAACATTAAAGATACTCCCAGCAAGTCAGAGAGCGATTCTCATATGTTCAGCAAGATAGTCGAAACTTTGGAGAGTAGATTTAGATGGAATGAAAAGTATCCAGATAGCAGATTAGGCTCATCTCCTAGTAAGCCGGAAGGTCAAAAATTCCCATCCGAAAGTCTGAGGTCGCCGACCGCGAAGAGACGGAAAAGAGAGCCGCTCGGAGAAAAAGACGTTAACTCTATAGAAGAAAGCGAACCTTTACAACTTTCGCTAGACAACTCCATATCGAGAGCAGTAGACGTGAGGAGACAAAAGGCAGGCGATGGCCCTCGCGACGAACAAGAGAGTGGTCCTCAAAGAGTCGCCGATGGAGTGGCTCGAAAGAGGACCTGCGGAGATTGTTCGGGGCTATCGGATTACCAAAAGGTGACAGCTAAAGAACAATGGGGCGGCAGTGAAGGGAAGGGTGCTCTAGGAAAAGGGCATCGAGAGGGTATCGAAGGGGAAACCGCGGAGAGGGATGACGAGAGCGATAGGAGGAAGAGGAGGAGACGGGAGGAGTGGAGGAGCGGTGGAGAGGGAAGGTTATCGACTTCGAGAGGTAATTCGGAGAGTGCTTTCAAAATGTACATGGAAAGTAAAGCAGGAGATAGTGTGAGTGAAGGAGATATAGTAGGGAGTGGAGAAATTTTGAGTCCAACGGTATTTGGCAGACGCAGGATCAGCGATATCGATACGAAGGGAAGATCCTCGCATTTCGGTACTAACTTTAATCATAACTCTGCGTTCGATTGGAAACCATTAGCATCTGCAAATCGAAGAAGGAGGGGGCTGCCAAATGATGAAAAATTATCCAAGCCTGTGGAAGATTCCGTCACGAAAGCGTCTATCAGTAGAATCATTGATGGTAGATCATCAAGAGAAACGGTAATAGTCTGCAATGGAAACTGCGAACCAACCACTAGGCATATACTAGCAGAAGAGAATGTTCTGGTGTCGTGGCCCACGGCGAGGTTCACGCTCAACATCCTTTCATCCACTCCCCCATCTCCTTCTCCTTTCTCAACGCCCACGACGACGTCCAAAGACAGTATACCACAGAACATAACCTTCGGCACATTCGAGAGTCCAGTGAAAGTGGTGGTGGAGATTCCTTGCGGAGTGGGCAAAGTTGGCGGAAGATCAAAGAGATACGTACCCATGAATAAAAATCCGGAGGAATATGAGGATTCAAAAGAAGTCTCGGTGGAAGGAGGGATAGAAGTTTACTCTTCTTCGGAGACATTAATAGAGGGGAAAGAAAATGAAAAGGACGAAGGGGCCAGAAGGGAAGGGAGAGGGAGAATGGACGATGTAACGGAAGACTACGAGGCGAGCGACTTGGCGTATTTTCTGAAAAGAACGGAAAGTAGCGGAGAGGAAACGACGGAGAATATTTGGGGGGAATCTGTTGCGACCGGTAGTGCGAGAAGTAGAAACGGAAACAGGAATAAAGTCTTGCATTGGGAATCGTCTTCTAGTCAACCCGTCTCAATGAAAGACGATTTCCCGAGGAGTAAAAGTGGGGAGGGATCCGAGAATTTGGACAGAGTGAGGACCAGGAAGGAGCGCGTCACGAAATTCGACATCACTGACGATCTTGCGGAGAGTTTGTCACTTTCTGTTCTTCAAAGTGATCGAATAGGTTTTCCCATGAAAAGAGAGGCATCGAAAGAGAAGAAGGTCGAAAGAGGAGTTTCGAAAAATAAGGAGGAACGAACAACTGTAAATCGCGAATCGAGGAGAAAGAGAGCAGCCAGAGATATAGCGAGAGAAAAAACGCGGAATTCCATCACGTCTCGAGATCCTAAGATTGAATTGTCTCCCGGACCAGCGTCCCTTCCCTTTCGTCTCTTTCTTGTCCTGCGATACTGCGGGCCGGACTCCACGGAATGCGACGAAGAAAAAGCCAACCTCGATAACATCGATGAATGGAAAAGACCGCAGGTGAGTAAGAGATGGTTTCAAACTTCTTAACATGTTATTTTTCTCACAGTAGATTTACGGTCAGTACTCTATCTTATCCATAAACAACTTAGGAAAGAAATGCATGATATTTTACGGTTCTGCAAGTATTTGCTGCTTACTGAAACAAATGCACAACAGAATAATATTTACAAACTAGTTTCCTATCTGAAAATGATTTTCTTTTTACCATATATCTTGCTTACGAAAAGAGGATCGTTGAACCTATATTGTGTTCCATTTTCTGATCAGTTTGACAGCTGAAAAACGTAACTGAAATCTTCTAATTTTATCTATGAATCGCAATTTTAATCGTCAGGTAGGTGGAAACCATATAGATATGATCTATTTTTGTTGTATGGTGAAAAATAAAAGGGTTTTCACTCTATGCAGTACTTCATCACTGACTAGGAAACTGGGATTTACTGTAGCAGTTTCATATATGCAGTCCTGCTAGAGGCTGTAAATGTGCAAATAATTTATTACTTAGGTTGTTGATTCATCTATAAATGAAAGGTCTGCCATATAATATCACGATAAAACAAAATTTTTCCGATTCACTTTCTATAAAAATAATGTGGCATATAATTTGAATGAAATGTGAATTTAAAGCAACATCCATTTTCTGCATGGTTACGTATGTGACAAGAGATCTCGTAAGATACGAAACTTTATTTCTAACAATCCTAAAAGTATATTTCAGAATTTTCAGACACATACTTTTCATGGTTTTAATTACAATATTTGATTAAGAAAATCTCGGAGATTGAGTTCTAATGTTCGAAAATCGATTTACTAATTGGTACGAAAATTCATTGCCTAAATACTTCGTTTTCGAAAACTCATTGTGAGAATACTGGAATTATTCCGAAAGCAAAATTTTAGTATTTTGGCATTAGTAATTACTCCACATTTCCCATTCCTTTGCCCGATGCTCTCAAAATTTCTCTCTACTAATGATCTAAACAATCCAATCTCACCTTTTTTTTAGACCGTATACACCGAGGAACTTGCTGATTTTCCTTTATGCCCGAGCTATCGACATCAAGTGATACTTCCTTGCGAAGCCTTCGGACAGGCAGGCGTGTACATGGTACAAGTGAGATCCAATTACACCTTAGACGTTGACAGTAACAACGATCTTAGTGAATTAAGTGTGGGAAGTCAAGAAGATTCGGAGAAGAGAAGGAAAAGGAACGATGGCTCGGGACTACTCGCCACCAGGGAGGTAAACTCCAGCCGCACTGTCACGAACATGGATGGCGCTGAGGTTTCGAGTAATATCGTAAAGGCTGTGAAAAAGTGTCGAGCTACGGAAGAGTGCAACGAGAATGGAATACACACACAAAAATCGGAGGAAAGCACTGCATCTCCCGAACTTACCATCACGGAATCTGTAGCGGTTAATTCGAAAGGTGATAGCGTAAACAGTCATAACTATCGAAAAACTTTAGAGCGAAAAAGAGGTGAAAGAGATGCTTATCCATGGGACTCGCCAGACAGTTGGTGGGAAGGGAGCGGAGACGTGGAAGGGGATGACGGGAGCGGGGACTGGGGGGACGGTTGGGGCGGCGAAGGGGGCAGGGAGAGGCGGGGAGGAAGTGGAGACGGTGAGTACAGCGATGACCCTGAGGGTGGGGAGAAACTGACCTCACCGCAGAAGTTCCCAGAGCCTCCCCCTCGTTCCCTATGGTCCTCCAGCGACGAAATCCACGTGCACCTCAGCAAAGGATACGTGTTCACGGTGCATGCGAGAAGCGTGTTTCCGTGCAGCGACGCCCACGTGAAGCCCGATACGTTGGAACCAGCGCCTTCCGGAGTGCCGGTGCTGTTTGAATATCCTCAGTGCATCCTGGATGGTTCGGACAGGGTGAGGATGTTTGGTAGGGCGAGGCCTGATGTGTCAGCTATCCTTCCTCCTTTCTGGATGGGATCGGACGCATCTGTTGGGGCTGCAGCAACGCTCTCACATCCGTCTTTGAAATATGTGGCCGAGAAGAAAATTTATAAGGGTAAGAAAGTGGTGGGAACCGATGGGATATCGGCCTATACTTTTTAACAAATTATAAACGCCAAAATCTAGGCGTAGTATATAACTCTTCCTAATGCATAACTTCCGCAAAGTATTTCAATTTTACTGAATTTCATTTCTTAAAAACGTTTTCCTTCACAGCATGAACTTAGGATTCACTGTGTCAGTACTGAATATCCTCCTAAATAAAAAAGGGCATTTATTTGAAAAAATTAATGACGTAAAGAGTTTTTCTCGTTTTCGTTACGCGTGATATGATCTTTGGATATCAATATGTATCGGGGTGATTGCTTTCTAAAGAAATCTCTGACCACAAATGAGCGAAAGACGATTCCAAAATCTTATCACAGAATTTCTGTGGTAGTTTATTTCAATAAAGTAATGACATATCGAGTGAAATAAATTCTTCGAAACCAGTATATTAAGAAAAATATATGGTATGTTGTTAAGGTCGTTAGAGTCTCCTTCGCTAACAATTTCCAACTTCAAAGTGAAAGATTAAATTAAATCTTCGACTTGAAGCTCAATAGTTATCGAAAGATCAGTTAACGCTTTGATAAGTTCAGTAAAGTTTGAATAATTTGCATGAATACATTCTATTTCCATAGTTATAGCTTGAAAATAACATACCCGAACAAAAATATTCAAAATGGCTGAAATTAATTCTTGTGTTGTAGAAAGGCTCTTGAGAAATGCACATCCAAATTTGTTACAAGGTCCTAATGGAGCGGGTATTATGGATGACTAGCGGTTTAAGTTGATGGAAACCATCTTATCCGCTCGTTACTTGATGTAATTCTATTTAAAGCTTTGTATGATAATTATGTATTGAACAAGAAAAGGGATAAAGATGTTGTTGCAAGAATAGTCGTGCGGTTAGGAATATTCCTAAGGTGAAACGGGCGTTAAAAAATACTTCTTTCCGGAAAAGCGGTAGTCCGGGTTCGAGTTCCGGTCCTATCAGACTTTATTCATGTCCGTATATTCTTGGGAATAATGTGATAATATAAAATAATAGATTTTGTTTTGCATTAATCTTCCGCAAAGCACGATTTCAGAATCTGTAGAAAATATTAATACTATAAATTTTTTATCTATACTATGGAAATAGTGGGAAAGTATACCAGTTATATAGGAAGATGACATTTTAATCTGACATCTTTTCCATCCACAGGCAAACACACAGCTTGGTTCGATTGTTCACTCTTCACCGAGAGGTACTCCGAATACTGCTTCGCTTACGCTTCGGAAGCAATGACTGGAGCCGTAACCCATGTGCGTGCACAGTGCATTCCAACGCTACCTACTTCTGGTTAGTAATTCTTTTACCTGATAGTCATTGATATGTTTGATAAAATGCAATTGAATGGGAAAAAATGCAAGGAAAATTTAAGCATTAAAGGGAATATTCTCAATGTTAAGAGTTTTTAAGACAATACATCGTAGTATTAAATCTAAATTTCAACTCAAGATTCTAAGTATGTTTTGTAATTCGTCTCCGAGGGCCAGCTTCACTAATTTTTTCTTTCCACCAAAAATTCTTCTCGGGTGAATGCCATATCTTGCTTTGCATTTATCAGTAATTTAGTTGAAATAGATGATTTGTGAAACAGGTTTACCTTTCATTTCTATTTTAACGAATAGAGAACAAAAACAAAATTAAGGAAAGCATGTAAATAACATTTTGTAAAGATGTTAGATAATAAATGCGTAATAAGTATGTGTTAAAGTTTAATAATTCTGAAGAGAAAAAGTAAAAAATACAAGAAGTTAGCAATTGTTCGAATCTGTTTTTGTTTCAATTTCTGGGTAAAGGATGCAGGCCTGGGAGGGGAAATTGTAACTTAAAAAGTAAATTAGCGGAACTGACAATTTAATTTTTGCAATACAACAATATTCACTCCTAACACCCGAGTATCGATGCATTGAATCATTATCGGGTGATGATGACGACATCCACAGCCATTGACGATATATTCAATTGTGTATATTATATTATAATGTTATATCTTACTACTATAATTTTGGAAAATACTTATAGAGGCGAACTTCTTTATAATAGAAGCACTCTTTGAAATTGTATCATTCCACAATGAAGGAAATTAAATCAGTATTCTAACCCTTTGGCGATTGTTGCATTTCTGGTAACGTTTAATGAATTGTTTCTTTCATTGGATAGAGGAGGATCGTGGGGGCTGGGGAAGCTGGAGTTCTTGGAGTCAGTGCAGCACCACCTGCGGAAGCGGATCCAGAAATAGGTACAGAACCTGCGACAATCCTCCACCGAGATATGGAGCACCCTTCTGCGAGGTGAGCAATACCGCTCTAAAATAACATATAATAACTGAGTTTTTGGATTATTCCTCACATCAATGGTGAAGAAAACTTAAGCACGGCTAGTTATGCAACAAGTTGCTTGAGGGCTGATTGGCTTTAGCATGAAATTTTGTGTTCATCCCTAACACGAAATACATTTTTTCGAAAATATTACTTTTTTGTAATGTTTAACTGACGTTTAATTTTCAAACAAACGTTAATATGTGATTCAGAAACATACATGCCATTTATAAGTGGTGGTTATATTGAAACAGGTTAAGTTATGTCTGCTAAACAGAAATAGTGTAACCGATAATGGCGTATTATATAAAAGAGCACAGATATCATTATGAGAGGTAAATTGAGTAATCAGGGAGAAATCTTGTTAGTATTTCAATATTCTAAAGTAACGTTTGTTACTAATTTCGATTCTGGTCCGTGGGCTTAGTTTACTCACCACCGACTCGTGGCTAAATGTAAGAAGACTAACGTATAAAAACAATGAAACAAATCAAGATCATGCATTGCATTCAATATTTACATGAAATATCGTATAACATTACGTTACCTTTTCTTGGCATTATAACTCCTTTCCTTAAATATCTGTATGTTTCTAATTAGTATATTTTTCTCATTGTTGCAAATAATGGCTCTATATATCTTAGAGATTCATGAATCATTTTATTAGTGTTCGTTTACTCCTTTAAAATTGTGAAAGTTACATTAACTTCTTCCAGAAATCTGACACATCGAAGGCGATTTCCGAATACATTCGAGCGCTTTCAAATTCCAAAGGCAACAATAATTGGCAATTAGGCAAATATAATTATTATATTTCTAGAATGTGTGGTTTTACATTGCGAATGATCGTCGCAGCTTTTGCAATTGCTAGAAATTTTTCTGGATGATTTGTCCTTATTGAATTTCTATGGTATCTTACCTTAAGAAAACCTTTGCTTCGACATGTTTAGCATTTAATTTGAAAGCGACAGAGTAGATTTCCAAATGAGGCGAACGTGGACATCGAGAAGAGATTTTCCAATGGTATGGTGCTGCTATCTCATTGGAAAAACGGCACCGATCTGTATTTCGTTCTACTTGGAATCGTTTCCGACCCCAATGGTTTGGTTTACGTGACTTGGTTTGAGACAGGTCAATTGAAAGCCATTCGAGCGAGTCCATCACCTCTAACCAACTCTCGACCCCAATTGCTTTAGCTTTCGATGACTTCTCCGTGTGCCACCAGACCCCAATTTCTTCTGAGTACTAGTTCATTCGCACATATAGGATGAGAGGCTTTTCTGCTGACTCGATTTAAAAGTCATGACAGAAGGTGGGAATTTCCCTCATTTCTGCTGTATATATGGCGAAGTTTGACTACAAAGCTGCAAATTGCATTTAAATCATTAAATTAATTGCATTTTGATATTTCACAGGATATTACAGGATAATACTTCACTTTATTATGAAGTTTAAATTAAAATCTACCTCGAAACGTTTTCGTAATAATCTCCAAAGACTAGAATAATTGAGCTTTGTCCCGCTTTAAGATACACATATTATGTTATACGTTTAACGTCTCATTAAGAATCTGTAGGATATATACAACTGAAAATTGTCTTTTTAATCATAAATTCTAAATAGACTGATTAAATAGGTAATATATTAGAGTAGTTAAGTAATGCATACCCACAATTATTAAGGTAAAAGTTGGCCGGTATAGAGGAGCAGAGATATCTCAAGTAGAATCACTTTTATATTGGAAGATCGATATCATTCCAAAAGACCAAAATCAAATGTTAAATATTCACTTATGCGACTTTTTAATTTTTTGGAAATTTGGAAAGCCCATTTTCCTCATACAGTTGAAAAATTCAATTCTTTATATATAGTGGATTTAAAAAAACTATTTTGTCGTATTTTATTAGAGAGGCCAATTAAAATAATAACCCATCAACAAAATTATGAGTTCTTACCTTTCTTCTTTCATCAATCTGTTTCTGAGTTATATCCTCAGACTTTCCTTCCACTTTTATGTCAGTCCTCGCTTTCCGAGCCAAGAGCTTAACTTTTTATTTCCCCGCCTCCGGTCGGATTGAGCGAGGAGGAATAGAAGACAATGCGCCTCGGGGGTCCTGCAATTAATTCCTTCCCCCATCAAGGGTCTCTCCATTTCAGAAGTATCGGGAACGCTCCTTCCCCACACACCATTGCTCTCTTTTGTGTAATCTCAGTCTAAGTGTTTGGCGAGATTTGAGGGCTGCGATGCCTTTTTCTGGAGCAAAAGACATTTGCTAATTTGGTCTTAAATGAATTAAGCCTCTACTTGAATTATGTCCTATTATGAAGTAAAAATGTGCCGAGATTTTTGTATAATTTGATCTTTTTCTAAAGTACTTAGGTAATAATTTGTTTTAAATAGAAAAAATTACCGAAATACGAACATTTACATTCTTTTCTCTCAATTAATATTATCTGTTTCAAAATATGTAAAATCAGCGCATCATTAGTTTAATTTTAATTAAAGGAGGTTTACAGAGGTGAATAAAGAGGGAAACTGCATTCTGAATCCCATCTAATGATATCTTTAAAAATACAGGGACGAAATTTTATTAATTTCGTGCAACGAGCGGGTGATGAACGAGGAGGTCAACCCATTAAAACTTAAGCAGGGAGCAAACAATAACGAGGGAGTAACGCCAAACAATTATGAAAAAATCATAACATAATACCTCCCCATTTCCCACAAAATTTCTCAGTCCCCTCGTTTTTTTTCGCACAAAACATTCTCGACCCTTCTATTTCCGCATTTTCGCCCGCAATCGGAGGAAAAAAAGCTCTTCACTCCGCGAAAACAAGCGTCAAACCCCGTTTCCCGCGTGCCAGCCAATACAAAGGAAGGGGTGCCGCAAGGCACAGCGCTGTGTCCCACATTTCTCTTTACCAGCCGCTGACTCACCATCTGTTCTCGCTCAACTTGACTGCGAGGCTCACTCCAAACCTCTTCAATGTGCTTCACTCTCTCCCTCATCCCCTGCCAAATCTCACTCTTCAAAATCATCCCTTATCTCACCAAATGAGCCCCCCATATCCATATACTCTTTTCTTTTCCCCTTTTATAAGTACCCTTTTAAAGGGTGAGCTTTCTTTAGAAAATTTCATTTTCATGATGCACACGGACCGTGTTATTTTCAAGCTTTTCTATTAACTCCAATATAGTTTTATATATAGAGGTAATTTGTACGTTATAATTTCTGTAGGAGGACGTTAATTAGATACTGAGATTCATTGCATCTCGATTGCTTTTGCCCCAATCTTTTGAAATGAATTAGTGTAAATTCATCTGCAGCATGTCAGTTTGACAAAGTAATTAAAACGAGGATTTCATGAAATATTAACAATACTTATCGACTGATCCGATTAAACTAGAAGCAACAGAAATGAAGTTTTTCTCAACATATTTTAATTAATTTTTCTTTTAACTTTCTGAAATATACAAAGTAGTAGTTGTATCACAAACCTTCAAGTGGCAAAGATTTCATTTAAAGTGCGATAATCATTCCATTCCACTCTAATATTTCCGTTTGAGAGAAATCCCTTTCAATCTGAACAAGTGTGTGATTGATTATGAAAATTATAATTGTTCTGAACAACTTTCATTCTTAACAAGGGCGCATTACCGTTACTTTGGCACAACTAGTTAATACAATTTCATTAAAATATCCCTAGAATGCTGAAGTAAGTGTTTATTTGTTTATACGCTTTTTGTCCGGCTTATAAATTCCAAAATCACCGATTTGGATGTAAAGTGGCAGATTTATAGCAGATAATTGTAGCAACAGCTGTTTAATAACAGATTTTAACAGATAGCAGCTATAAATAAGAGAATACCTACCTGAGAAGTGGTAAACTTTGGTTCATGTCCCTGTCACGCCACACATTTAACACTGCAGATAATTACCTTATCTTGCATATTTGCCTTTGAATTTTCAAATACCAAGGAAACGTCCTAATTATCGAATGTGGTTAGGAAGACGGATGGAGGTTCTTTAAATCAATCTATATATATAAAGCAGAAATTCTGTGGGTTTGTGGGTTTGTGTGTTTGTGTGTCTGTATGTTTGTCCGCGATTGGAGTCCACACCGTTTGTCCGATTTGCATCAAACTTTGCGTACGTGTTCTCCGTGAGCCGGAAGGAAGTACTGTCAACTTTTCATTCACAAATTTGATGGGTTTGAACCAAGATCGTTCAGATAGATTTCCATAAGAAATACATGTAAAGTTCGATTTTATCGGGTACAGACTTTATTTCTTTTGCAAANTAATATGATGGTTATATGTATGATGGCTTCATGTAACTCCAGCAAACTATTGTCACACCGGGCCCTAAAGTGAACATTAGTTTGTCCATTTACAATATACATTACAATACCGATCCATAGTGTAATACTTTCCAATAATTCCTATTGCATAAGTTAAGGTATACTTCTATTCTTGGTTTAAAGCTTTAAATATGACTTCCCAGGAAGCACAAAAGTTTAGAGAATTTCATCCAAAATGTCTTTCTTGGGTCTACGGAGACCCGAGGTTCGATGCAGCACTGAAATGATAAATTCTAAGTAATTTTTGATAAAACATTCTGAAATATTCATGAGATGGAAGAGTAAATTTTTATTTATAATTTCGGACTCTTGACAATTATACGATTAAATTTACCAGAATCGGAAGTTGAAAATCTTGCAAACTCAACCATTACTTTGAGACATGTTAATAATAAGAGGGAAATTCCATAATGATTCACATTCTTATTGTTGATTGTAGATTTCGGCTTCGAACTTAGTGATTAGTAAACACAGTAAAAAGGGTAAGGGTGAAGTGAATGGGTAGTGAAGTAGTGGTTAGTAAACACAGTAAAAAGGGTAAGGGTGACTGTGCGCAAGATGGTGCGCACCCAGGAAAAATCCCAAGGAAGAATGGATTCGATAAAAGTCTGACAGGACCGGGAATCGAACCCGGGTCTCCCAATTGCCGGTCGGGTGCTCTGTCCGTTGAGCTATCCCGGTAGAACATTCCTCTATACCATTCGGGAGACTTTGTGGACAAGAACTTTTAGTAAATTTTTGTTTTCGATAACCTGTCCCGTTGGACTAAACTAAGATGCAAGATGTTATTTTCTCTTATGTACAAATAGGTATATTACATTTAATCCGACATCTATTTTCCCCGTTGAGAATCAACGGGCACTTCAGCTAGTAGAATAATAAAGAACAGGGAAAATGAAATAGGGACTAGGATAGTATATTGTATTAGAAAAGAGAAAAACATAACAGTGTAGCAATATGATAGAGTATGGAAAAATCTGTTAAGATTTAGAAGATTATAATAGAGAGGAGTTTTAATAAACAAGATGCATTTTAATGTAGCCGTCTCACTTTCCGACAAATACAAAACATCCTCATTAGCCCCTGCGGTGCTGTGCCCTCTCCTTCCTCCCACAATCGCAAATTTAAGAAAAGAATTTCTTCCCATTTCGCCTCTTCCACCTCTTCTCCTCTCTAACAGCCCCTTTCTTCATTCTCCCCCCAGTTAATCTCTTCCTTCTCCGCGATCCAACTCTCTCGTCCTTTAATGACTCGGATGGCGTGGCGTAGGTGGCGTGCGTAGGTGGTCCTGAATTCTTTTTAAGCTCTGCTCGAGCGCACAATGGGCCTCCCTCTACACGGTGTCGCGTTTCGCGTGTTCCCCTCCACTTCCGGAAATTCTTGCAGATTCACAGCTCAAGGGCCGTCGCCTCACATGCATAGGGACGTGCCTTTAGCTCACGCATCTCCACACTCTATTCTTTAGGAGGATATAGTATCTCCAGACCCCTTCTCATCGAGATCTCTTATCTGTCTCTTGGTACAACACTTCGGTGGTGGACAGCAAAAGATTTGAATAGGTTGCGTGAAGGGATTTCGTACGTCCCCTTCGTCTTCCGAATGGCATTGATGAAAGAGATGGGGAGGGGTTCTCAAATACGGATCGAGAATTATCACTTTTGTTTAAGAGGCTCGAAGAGAAAGAGGTTCCAGAGATATAGCAGAAGGTTGTAGCAAAAAAGAAGTTTTTCAACAAAATAATACAACAAAATATAGTAAGTGCGTTCTAGAAGCAGTGACCAAAGTTTTATATGAAGCATCTGCAGCTTATTTATCAATGCTTTGCAGAGAACATCTAAAACAATATTCCAGGTGTTTCGATCAATTCTAAGTTGCTCGACGATATTTCAGATTCAGAACCAAAACCCATGATAATAAGAATCTAGTAGTAATGTTTCGGTGAAAACATTGCGTAAGTTAAAGAACTAGTAATTATAAACACCATGTATGTCTCTGTTGGTAGATTGCATCAAGGTGATGCATACAAGGATATTTATGGCAATATTGCACATCAGCGCTCAGCGCTTCGACGTCATTATTCAGCCGACTCACCAATTTAATTCTGCCGACGATGAAAAATTCTTTTACGCATAAATTACTGTATACCATGATTTATTTAGATCTAGTGAAATAATTTTCATTATATACAACTCTTTGTGAGCTTTGGGAAATTTCGCTTGGTAAAACTATTGTTAAATAAAAAATACTCGCTAAATTGCGGCATTCATTTCCGCTTATTCTATTACACACCATTAGAGATAAACACGAACGTTCTCAAAAAGAACGTATTTTATTCAGATAATATTATTCCTGGCGTATTTAAGAGTTATGTTTCGCCATTGCTTTATGTATAAAGGTAGATGGGATGCCCTCCTTTTGCAGACTTTCACTTGACCGGCACCTCGTTTGACCAATTCTCATTTGTTATATTTCTTTTTAAATGATTTCTAAATTGATTGTAAAGTGTCAATCTTCAAGAAAGTATGTAAAAGGCCCGATGTGGAAACCCAATATTTTATGTTAATGACTGTCCAGACTCTTGCTACTTAGAAGTTTTCCAAAAACCACTTCAAAATCATTTCTTCTAAATCTTTTCTAATGCTCATTCAGCCTTTTATATCATGCAAAAAGTCGTTTAGATTTGCCTTTTCTAATATGATTAACACTCTAAAGAAGGATCTTAACATACAGTATGGGCCTTGGCCACAGATAAAAGCATTTTTCAAAATTCATTCTTACCACATTTATGGCCAAGTAAAGAACGAATTAAGAGATTATGGCGTAGAAAAAAATCCTTTCACGTCCTACTAAAAAGAAATTTTTTGAGGAACTCGGACAGTTATTTTTATCTTCACCTTTAAGGAGTTCCACTCAGTAATGACTGAATCTATCGTTCGAAAAAATAATGATTTTTTTATGTATAACAATTAATTATACTTAAAAATAAGATGAGATTATTAGAATGAAATTTTGGAGGAAGACAACGATATGAAATGCAAGTACAGCACGATAAAACTAACTTTTCAAGTATCTAAAATTAGTGAAAAACAGCAATTTATGCAGTGGCGTAGAAACCGTGCTAACTTTGTTCATAAATGTTAAAGGTACTGACTACAAAGACTTAGACAAGGTATAATAATGTATTGAGTAAATGGACTTTAACTGATGTTCACTTTAGGGCCTGGTAATATGATGGTTATATGTATGATGTCTTCATGTAACTCCAGCAAACTATTGAACTATTGTCACATCGGGCCCTAAAGTGAACATTAGTTTGTCCATTTACAGTATACATTACAATACCGACCCATAGTGTAATACTTTCCAGTAATTCCTATTGCATAAGTTAAGGTATACTTCTATTCTTGGTTTAAAGCTTTAAATATGACTTCCCAGGAAGCACAAAAGTTTAGAGAATTTCATCCAAAATGTCTTTCTTGGGTCTACGGAGACCCGAGGTTCGATGCAGCACTGAAATTATAAATTCTAAGTAATATTTGATAAAACATTCTGAAATATTCATTACAAATGAAAAAAGATAAAAAGGTGGTGGTTTTGTTAATTTTTATAGCTGATTGTTTTTAACTTATTCCTTCATTGTTCATGTTTTCTGAAATTTCAGGGAACCGCCTTGGAAACTGAGCGTTGTCCTCCCCCGACTGGCATCACTTTCGAGGAACTTCAGGAAATGTGTCCTTTAGGGCTCGCCTTAAGCGCAGGAGACGGAGTCAACAGGTGGGTGGGAGAGACTCCTATCCTTACAGTGAAGAGAGATGAGATAATATTGAAGATATAGGAACGGAACGAATGAATGACGAAACTATGACGTCACTCATTAATCATATTTGTTCACTAGCTTTCCTTCAATATCTTATGTTTCCTCAGTAAATTTAAAGTATCTGCTAAATAAAATAGGACGTACATGAGTTTATTCTTTGTCAGGTGTTTGTTTTGTAGCAACAAACATTTGTCATTATGTAAGTAACAGCTTGAAGGTTTCCTTCTCAAGCACAACTTATTTGTCATGTGCTAGTAAATTTTAGATATTCAGTCTTACTGCTGAAGAGGTTCATAATTTACTTGGCTTCTCAAAGAAAATTGTCCGATGGCCGGTTGTCGTCATATGACCGGGCGCTGTTTTATCAAAATAATGCGGAATAATTTCAATAAGTATCGATAAGCTTGCTAAAGCCAAAACTTTCACAACTTTAGTTCCACTTCATTCTCTCTCGGGATTATCTAACATTCCCTTTTTTAGGGAAATAACTTAACATTGTGAGAAAATCCAACTACTATTAGGTTTTGAATGGATTGTTTAATCGGTTTGTTAACAGATAATGAGTCGATCACTAATTTACGAAACTTTTTGTTTAATTATGAGAAAGTTAGCTCATATGTGCATGCTATTGCGATTAAGAATATAAGAATTACTGAATTAGCCAAAGAACATGCTGATAATTATGCAATATCAAGTATGTTCTATGGTAAGTTTTTTTTATATTAAAGCTTATTTTAGAGAGTAATTTATTATTTAATATATTTTAAGTAAGCAATTTGTTAGTTCTAATTTATTAATCGCCAATGATTTGTTTAATCTATACCTCACAATTTCCTAAAACTGGTAATTTCAAAATGCTATTGCTGGCAGTTTTCTCCACGCTTTGCTCCATTAAATTACAGATAATTAGATATGGAATGTGCCTTTGAATAGGAGACAGTTTATTCAATTATTTTACAAAAGACATGATGAACTTCATTCGTACTTATTTTGAAAAACGACGGAGACTAAAACTACTGTCGGGAAAGTTATGAAAATACTGAGATTATATTATGAAATTAAATTCCAAGGTAAATTCCACATTAACTTTAACGAAGGACCGGTTTCCTCGCTGTGAGACATCATCAGGTACAGTGATGATGTGTCAACTGGTCACTGGTTAAAGTTAATATGGAATTTACCATTGAATTTTATTTCATAATATTATGAAGGATTTCCACCTAGTCACGCCTGAGACAAAATCTTTCATTAAAAGAATACTGACCGTCAAAGAGCGACTCCAAATGAATATTAATAAAATAAAACATGGAAAAAAGTTTATGCATGGTATTAGTTTATATTTTTTGCTATGCCAAAATGATTCTGAATATTTATAGAGATATACAACCACTTTTAGGCAAGTTATAAACTTTTCGAAATAAAAGTTATAAGAGATCAAATCCTCTACTGTTCTTTTTAATTTTAATTATTTTTTTTCCGAAATTTATGCTTCATACATATCTAATATTCTTAACCTGGTTACAGACGTGGCAGTGAGCCAAGTTGCCGCTGCGGTGGTTGTATAGTTCATCTGCAAGGCGTTGCTGGTTCTTGGGACTCTCACAACGCAGGACCTATTAAAACAAGGCCCAGGGTCCTTGCCTCCTCTTCTCAGGCCTGTCCCGGAAGAAGCTTTTGGCTGCTGGAGGTAAGCACACCCATTCTTTGCAGTATAAAATAGAAACAGGTCCTTGGACCACCACGCTTATGTTGCTAGTACTATTGTTAAAGTTATTGAGTGGCTAATTATAATTTATCGCTAATAAGTGAAGCTAAATCTATCATAATTTGAGGCTCTATTTATTTTTCCTCGCTACTGAGACTGTTTTATGGCTCATAATTTATTGAAGGTAGAATATTTACGTATCCAAATGATCGAGAACGTTCATGATGAAAGAGAAAGAAAAACACATGATGATGACGCCATGCATTGAAACATAGGCCGCGAAAGATTTAAATTCTGTGTTAACGAATAGAAGTGCTTTTGTTTCTCTTTCATCATGAAGAGTTACCACAAAGTTGAGACTAAAACACCAGATTTGAGTACGATCAATCTTTTAGGTGTGTTGATTTCACATCCTCATTCTACACTATAATATGTATCAAATTGCATTTCGGTATTTAGGAAAGGGCTTGAGAATTGCTGCAAAAATCCTTTAAATTGATGCAATGATGGTAAATGCACTACATCGTCAAAATATTCCTTTGTTCTAAATGGACTTTCCGTCAAATTTTACGTTATCTTAAAGTCTAGTTGGCCAATTTGATCCGCATGACATCCAATAGTAGGAATTCATCTAAAATTATTAAAAACGCTCCAATATCAAAACCTATTTATAACTAGCAACGTTATAAGCTAGCTATTTTATTGTTATTTACACATTAGAATGAAATACATCATTTCTCTTAGATAGCATTGTTGCTTCGTGAATTGTTCGTGGTAACGCACGGTTACTTTCCACAGTTAGAGTAATTGTCCGCGACCTGCTTTCTGAATTTGATAAGGTCCATGCGGCTCTTTCTTAGAATATCTTATCTTCTCTTTATCTTTCGCACAAATTTCTCCATTTACTCCAGATGTCTGATTTGCGATCGAAGCGTATTTTGATTGAAACCTACTTCTAAGAACAGTTTTTCCAGCAAATGCTAAATGACAGCGAGATATAATAGAAAAAGTAAAGCAAACATTTCTCAGTGAAACTTCAATCAGGATGAACATAAATAAGTTGCCCTTGGCCCTCGAAATGTTAATATTTGCACTTAGTGAGGTTGAGCTAGCCCAATGCGGTTCCCCTCTATCTTATGCAGCCACACGTGCAAAAATGGACGCAGAGGTTGCCTACGTTGTCTCTTCATTCGCTTCAGTTGTCCTAATAATCCTACCCTTGATCGCATCGTGATTTATCGCAGAAAATTACTCTCAATAAATTCATTCATGCCTCAAATAGCGTGAACTGTATTTTAATATTCCGAAATTCTATTCCGTTTTGAATTAATGTCTTCAATCAACAATTGTTGTAAAATGAGTAAATGTGGCTTCGTTGTAACAACAAGGTAACTCAAACCTGGGCGAAATGAAGACTTGCGGAATCACGAGAAATCAACAATCGAAAAATTCTGCGTTCTCTAAGACAGCGCATCCAAACTCAAATGATATGCATCTTACTCCTTATTAACGAGGAATGAATATTTCTTATTTGGAAATGGGATTCTTTTTCAGGCGGAACCTGGCAACGTGGTCGGATTAACTGTGTCCAGCATTCTGCTCCCATGCCCCCGGAGACAGTGGCTCAAGGCGCGCGACGGCGACTCGCTCTCTTCCCGTCTTGTTCTTCATCTGCCGTCGTCTTCCAACCCAGCCTCCGTTCCATCGAATACGGAGACGCTCTGCTTCTCCTCCGGACCTCATCTGCTGCTCGAATTCTATTCCTTCGAGAGACTCGAGCCCACTTGTAACGGGGGATTCCTTGCGCATGCGCATCAGATTCTAGGTGAGTGATGGAACTAAGTGGAAAGAGGGCTGAAAATACTATTTCTATCTGACTTGATTTACATGTGGGAAAATGCATTCAGAACTGGCAATAATGCAAAAAATACACATTTTTTATCACGGTAGTTTTAGGATAGGTATGAGGAAGGCTACGAATACTTTTCTGGAAACGGTAAGAACTGTGAGTTTCCGATGTGAAAATACGTTTTCTAAGTTTCGTATGAATGGATTATTATTCCTCTGTATTTTTCTCGTAGGAAATGGTGTGCTTAGAAACACGTGGTATGTAACTTTCGTTTTTATCGCAGATAACTTTGGTTTGAAGGATTCGCAATCCTTTTATCTACCATTTAATTCCGCTCCAATACTCTGTTCTTTATAGTGTTCCTCTGAAAATTGAAATGGTTTTCATTTTACTTTAAAATTACTATATCATAATGATATTCTTTGCAGAACGTATTACTCATATGAGAATTAATTCAGACATTACATTGTGTTTGGATTTTACAATGAAATAATTGCAATAATAATTTAGTATAAAGTTGGAATTATTTTATCGAATCCGTGGATACTCTGATTTTTAAGGAAAATTAAATTAATATTAAGCGTATTAAGTCGCTGTTATGGTGTAGTTATTCTTTTGAGAGAAGCCATGCTGACGTAAAGTTTTTTTACCCGCTTAAGGTGGTATATAATTGGAGCGTGTTTTCCGGTTGTTTCACTTTTTTCGTCCTCCAAGTTATTTGATGATATCCTCCAGATATTTGGAATCCCTATAAATTTTGTGGCTCATCAAGCGGTTAACTTTGACACAGTGGTATATAGCTGAACAAACATCTATTCATTGCATATGTTTATCTACAATTCAATAGAGAATAATGAGGTATTTTCCTATATATTACATATTTTGCCATTTATATTTCTGTCCGAAAACGTAATCTATGAACCTACCCCGATATCCTCAACAAAAGCGATAGATTACAGGTGGGAGAGAGGCCTCAACATTCAACTACGACTATTTAAACGATGACAAACGACCTCCTGATTGCGTGTATTTTTCCCCCAGTCCTTAATCCGCTTATCTTGTTCTGCAAGTAACGGACCGCGGCGGTCATGGAATTTGCATTTCGAAATGGGGGAGTCGGCGGCACAAATCCCACGAATTACGAGACTTCGTTCCCAACGACCGCCTCTTCCTATCCGCGAGAATTATTAAGAGCATCGAGGGAGCGAACATCCCCTCTTATGTGAGATTGCTCGTGAGATATTGCGTTCGGCGGAGAGAGTATAAGCCGTGAAATCAGGAGATGAAAAGCAGCGCTCCCAAATATTGGGAACATTTCTGCTATTAATAAAATGATTAATGAATCGTAGCGCGAAAGCAAAAGGTGACCTTTGCTGGTGTTTATAGAGTATTTTACGAAAAGAGTTACATTTTGATATCGTATGGAACCGACGCACATACATGCATGTTTGCGAACACTGACCGTAACATGAAAATGATGTCAGTCATGTAGTAATCATAAAAAAGAATAAATAAATGAAAATAGGAGTTACATTAGGAAAAAGATATTTTCAGACATAAGGTATTTGCGTTAGTGTTTCGTTACTTTTCAATACAGAAATATGAATTCATGTCCCGAAATTTAGAGTAAATATATTTTTGTGTATAGTTGTGGGTCTTCAATAAATACTGGAATAACACTCCATAAAATTCCTTTTCCAATATGAGTAAGTACTTATTTTCAGACGCTTTCGTAAATATTTCGCGCACTTTCATAAATATCATAATCGGAGTTTATCACCTGGGTTTCTATAAACGGTTTCATAATGTATCATTATTATTGTTTAATCAATGTATCTTTTTTCAAAAGGACCAGGGTAGATAATGATTATCTACTTCACTGCTACTATCTATTATGGATTATAATCCATAAAACTTACAAATTTCTCGAGCTCGGAGCGTGAAATTAACTTCAATACAAGACATATCAACGACAATATCTGTGACAGTCCCATCGAGACAAGAAATATTATTAACGTTTTCAGGGATCATAGTGTGTGCACGCACAATAATTGTTTTCTGTTCCTACTATTATTTTAATGTTATAAATATAAGTCGATATTTTATGTATTAAATGAATATAAACTCAATTTGATCGAAAGAAAGAATTCAAACTTCTTCTCACGCGTAGGCAAGCTTCAGTTTTCGGAGGTTATTATTCCACTTGCGGCAGTTTTTTTTACGGCATGATTTAAAACTTAATGTTTCATAATCAAATTTTTCATCAAGGGATCTTAGTATAAAATTGCAGGAGATTATGTCTCTGGTTAACTGGTCATAGGTCCAGTTAAACATCCCTTCGGATGCAGACTGAGTGGAAGGTTTATAACTTTTTAAAATGTGTTCGTTGAGACTGTTTTTTTCCAAGTAAAATGAAATTTCTTTTATCTAATGTCTGCCTTTTTTATTTCTACAGCAAACTCATCCGCAGCTGCGATTGGAAAAGAGGTCCTTTTGGCTCCAACGACGAGAGCAGTGTCGCGCAGTTCCATATCCGTCCACTTCGCCGCGTTGGCGTTCGTTCTGGCTCTAGTCGCGCTCTCAGGTGGTCTCGCCTTGAATTATATTTTCCGCCGAAAGCGCTTCATAGAGGAGATGAAAAAGCGGGAAAAAGAAGAGGAGGAAATGTCTGATTCGGATTCGGACACCAAATGTTTCATCGCTAGAAACAAGGACGGGGGCAGCGTAACGAGCGTCACTTCCGTTTCCGACGTCATTTCCTTGCGGAAGCTGTCGATTGGGAGAGATGGAAAGAGGCGGGAGGTCCATATGAGGCTTAGAGAGGAAACAGAAGACGATGAAGAGGCAGACGGCGATGATGGAGGAGAGGAAGCGCAGAGAAAGAAGAGCGCCGCGGTCAATACGGACTCCAATACACCGTGAGTCACGAAAATTGATTGTCGTTACTAGAAGCACATTACCGCTTAAACAGCGACAAAAACTAATATCTTTACGTTAATTACCATTTCATTCTTAATTTTTACTCTTCAAGATGGCTTTTCAAAAGTAATAATTTATTTCTCTCAATTTCAACGTGACTTAGCGAAATACAGCTGCTAGCAGTTTAAATCATGAATAAACAGCCAGATATTCGCTTTAAATTACAATTAGAAACGCTTTACCTGTGCTAATAATGAGGTGGAACTGGAAAAACCCTCCTTATAAACTTACTTGACTCCATAAACGTTTTGTTAGATTTCTACCTTCCCTACCTAGATTTAGATTTGCCTCTCTACCCACAACAATTGATTTAATTTATATTGCGATCACATTTATTCCCCTAGTGATTCTAATTGAACAAATAGTGTAGAATTTTTACCCTCCGTCATTGTTGGCAGAAGATTGACGGCTATTTTATCTTTTAGGGCAAAAGCCATTTGCCCCAAAGTGGTGGTCATCGAACCCGGTTCTGAACTTGCGAGGAAGATTGGAAGAGTGCGCGAGCTTGTGGGAGTGCCGGTAGCGGAAGAGGAAAGTGGGGAAGAAGGAGACAGCGAGGAAGGGACTGCAGAGGAAAGGAAGGATGGTGAAGTGACTAGGCGGCGGAGGCGGAAAGGCACATCAGGAGCGACTAGAAGAGAGTGGAGGGAATCGGCGTGCCCTTTACTTGAACAGGAGACCGTCACTCAGAGTTCTATTTCGTTGCCTAGCTCGCCGACGGAGCCTTTGAGTGAGGAAGCAATCACCTCCCCTAATGCTCCCGGAAGGCCTGGTCTTTCTGCTTCCGCTCCTCTACTACTCCGACGATCTCTGTCTTTCTTCGCTGCCGCTGCCTCTGCATCCACGGCGGGTGCAGTAAGCGACTCCTCCTCCGAAGGTGGCGGACACAGCTTATCTGCCGCAGGGAGACAGTGGTGGAGGAAAAAGCTGCAAAGGTAATGTATTTAGTGGATTTTAGTGCAGAATTAATTAAAAATTATTGGTTGGGAAATCAAAAGGAAACAAATTTCTGTGGAAACGGTTCATAAACAATGAAAGTGACAGAAATGGGTAATCTCAGATGAAATAAACATCTTTAGTATCTGCCGTAGATTAATTATAATTTCAAGAAATTCGATTTTTTAGATCTATTTTATTTTTACATTTTAGTGTAAACAGTCAACAATAATGTAAGATCTTTTATTAAAACTCTCTAGGTTCGTATAATTTTTAATTTAAATTTCGTTATTTTCAAATATTATCTTCCGTGTTATGATTGTATGATTGAAAGTGCTATGACAGCTGAGATCATTTTACACGTGACCCCACCCGGGAACGCACTACCCACTTGACTAACCGGGCGCAATCTTTCATATTTTCAATCCATTACACCTCATTCGCCTCGGACCATAAAAGAAGTGTTCAAATAACTAAATTTTCCCTTGTATAGGTTTCAGAATGGATCCGTTAGTCCTGTCCGTGAAGAACTGGAGGAGACATGGCGCCTTGCGGATCCTCAGTCATCCAAGGAGGACTCCACGGGCAAGTCAAAGAAGCCATCCGGAGAGGCAACACCCGCTAAGGAATGCAAAGAGAAGCAAAATAGAGAGCGTTTGCTGAGGGCCGGAGCCGTTGCTTACTATCCGAATCCGCCATCCTCCACTCCCTCCAACTCGCCCTCCTCCACCACTTCCCCCGAAATGGGTGTTAGGGGTGTCTCCGGAAGCCGTTTAAGAGGCCGCCTGAGAGCAAGGGTAGATGAGAGGGGAAAGTGTAACTCGGAAGCCTCTTTGGCCGGTGGCGCCTCCGAGCTCGACCTCGAGTTCGACTACTACGACTACAACGTTCAAAATGCCGGAGCGGCCCCTGGGTCGTATCTCGGAATGGACCCCGCCTTCCTTGTCTACATCCCTCCCTTCGAAGGCTCTACGTCGCCGTCGTCTGAGGCCTCATCAGCGTCCACTCTGCAGGCACCGCCATCGGAGATGGGCAACGACCTCTGCACCGCCTCACCACCTCTGCAGGAGGGCGGCGGTGGGGCTACCCTTAGGGGCGAATACTACTGTATCAACGCCTCCTATGCGAGGGCAAACTTTCAGGATGCTGGAGCGAATTGCGCGGGAAATGGGGCGGAGGATGGTAGTGCGGGAAGTGCGGGAGAAATGGTTTCGTTGACGGAGTTTCGTAGGGACTCGGTAGAAGAAGGAAAGGGCTCGGAGAAGGAAACGAGAGTAGAGAAGTCTCCTGCTCCAGAGGAAGAAGATGAGATAAAGTTCGTCGACGAAGAGGAGGAAGATGAGGTAGTGATGGTGAGCGAAAAGAAAGAAGAGGATAAATACGGTATGATAAAAATGGAAAACTTAAGACTCAAGAGACCCATTTGAAGAATTTAAATGTGATAGCAAGTGGAAGATGTTCGACTAGGCATTTTAGAAGTCGGCAATGGCTGTTCGTGGAAGGAAGAAGATGGGCGACTGTACGTGTGAATATTTCATAGAGAATGGGTGTTCATTCACTTTGAAGGTTTTATTACATGAGGATATATTTGGCCGTTCCTGCCTTGGAAATTTTTTTCTACGGATGAATTTCCAGGGAGGTAGAGACCCTTGAAAGCTTACTTTTTAAGTAAACTTGCTTTCACCTGCGGTTTTTGGAATCTTTCCATGTAAGCTTTTCAACTGTAAGTGGAGAGCTGTGAAATATTTGCAAGACTCACTCGAATTTTAATGTGTAACGTACTCACGAATATGGATTATTTTAATAACACCCGAGTGTGAAATGCTGATTTGGACGACTCAGTCAAACTCACAGGAAATCGTCATGAAGTCATTTGTCCAAAATATTTCCAATCTTTGGCAATGGAGAGTAAGTAGATCAGAAATGCAACTATATATACATTATAGACTGTTGAAAATATGAACAGTGTAAAAAGAAGTTCGCTTGGCCGAATGGATGATTATGTGATTAAAGTCTATCATAGTAAATTGGATGCGTCTGAAAAACGTATTTTATCGTCACTTTGGCTGCGGAAATTTTTTATCATCTAATATTTTCTCCTCTCTCTTTTATACTCAGTGGTTTATATAAGAAATGCATTTATGCCATGGACTATTGCAAAGAAAATTTTAGGCAATGTAGTTATCGCTGAGGCTCGAATATCCGAATAATACAGAGGAGAGTTTGAAATTTAGATAAAGAAATATTCCTTATACTACTGTTATTATTTCCATGAGATAAGAGATATTTTTGGACAGATGCGAAAATGTGAATTTAAAGTTTTATATTGCCGCATGAAATGCCTTTTGAGTGATAAATAAACAGTTCTAGTCATTATAAGAAAGAATTCGGTCCTACACCAATAATCCGATTAAATTATGCGATATATTTCCTCTGGCGAAAGAAAGGCCTTCTAAATATGTGCAATCCAACCAAAAATTACACTATCAAAGAGTGATGTGGAAAAAGAGTTGTATAGAAGACACTGTGCAAACGGGTCACCTCTAAGTCATTAGTATTTAGTGCTTTAATAATAAAGTTTAAGGGAGCAAATACATCAAACTTGTAAATTTGTGTATTTATTAAAAAATGCATGTTTTGCATAATAAGAGGATTGTTAAAAAGGAAAATAATATTTCCATCATTTTAAAATCCTGTCTTTCATGTCAAATGAACCCTTGGAAACGTTTTTGATTTTATTCCTTAAGTTCCACAACAAACTTTATGCTACTAATAAAGCCATACTAAACAAAGCTCTTCACTTCTCTTTCCAAAATGTTTAAATTAATTTTTCTCTCATCTCACTGTATACTAACCTCTCCACTAATATAATTCTAAAGATAATGTCTCTGTCCTCCTCTTTGCTATTTTTTCATTTGAATTGATCAATTAATGCACTTTCTCTTCTTTATTTTTCAATTTTAATAAAAGTACTTTTCTCCCCATGGACTCATGCCGAAATATATCCCTTGATCTGTTTACCTTCTGAATGAACTGCCTTTTCCCATACTTAAATCTCTATGAATTATATTTCTTTAAAAATGAATACCTTTTTGTTAGCTTTAAGATTTTATCTTACAATTAGCTTAAATTCAACTTCATTTTTTCTTTGCAAATTCAAGTTGCAACTTTTGACCTTGCAAAATAGTTAAGTAAATTACTACAATGCCCCAATCCAATTTCATCCATACATCTGTTTAATTTTTGGAACTAAGTTGAAACAAAGAACTTTTATCTTTCTCATATTAGACATATTGTGTTAATTTCATAGGATACTCACAACCTATGTCTTACCTTAGGTCT
>KZ308556.1:1646055-1705013 GCA_000376725.2 Ladona fulva
ATATATTGAATTAGAAAGTAAATGATAGAAAAATGATAATTTAGAGTTATAAATTACCAATAAATCATGTAGGGGAGAGTGAGGTATAACTGGGTCAGGTTGAAACCGGGTACCACAGTTCTGTCCTAGTTGTTGCTGCTACCTGTCAGACAATGGCAGAAATAAGACCTCAATCTGAAGAAGAATCAACAAGGAACTTGCATAACATAATTTGCTCCTAGAAAGAAGGCTTTTTGCCATTACGTTGACTGATGAATGTTGGTTAGCATATGAGCTATCAGTGAAAAATAAACCAAAAAACCCATTTTTGAGACAAAACTGGCAGGTAAAGACTGGCTGTATGAATTTCTGGCTAGGTACAAGGAAAGGATGTCTTTGAGGAATCCAGAGAAAACATCCATAGCTAGAGCAATAGGATTTAATAAACAATCGGTGAAGGCTTTCTTTGACTCTTTGAATAAGAAGTACAAATTTTTTCCTAGTAATATCTACAATGTGGATGAAACTGGAATAACCAAAGCCAAAAAAGGCTGAAAGTATGACAGCAAAAATGAAAAATATAAAACAAGACAATATTCCTAGCAAAGAAGAGTGTGAAGAAGACAAAGCCTGTAATGACCATTACTCCATCTCAAAAGACAAAGAAGGTTGGATACTATGCAAAGGATGATGAGGATGGGCACTTGAAGCTTTTGTGGTTTGGAGGAGGATGATAATGTTGTTTGGGATATATGCAAACCCTAGTTACCTAAGGGAAAAATGATTGTTTGCTGTTTTTGTAAAGAATGGCAATTAAAACTATTAAAATATAATCAATAATTTTGTTTAAACCAAAATTTACGAAAAGATGTATTTTGTTGCTAAATATGACCAGTTAAGTCTGTTTTCCTTTAAAAAGTACGACGATTAAATACGTTTTCTTATTTCTCATATACTTAACATGTGATTTGACTTTTTCAAAAAAAATTAAATATTTGAGAAAATGATACCTAATTTATTATAAATTGATTATATTATGAGAAAAAAACTATTAAAATATTAATTATGCGGGTTTTCTTAGTTTTCTGTAAAAATATAGCTTCGGGAAGCAAACAAAGTCTAGCAACCCGGTTTTATCCCACTTTCCCCTAACTTCTAGATATATAAGCATTAATCGCATTTAGTTAACCATTAATAGATAAGCGCAAGTTTAATGATTCGACTGTGGAACACCAATTCTACATCATTATTCTGTCATTCTATTTTCTACTTTTTTATCATTATCCATCTCAGGCCTTTCGTTTTTATGTATAATCTAATCTGAGAGTTTTTATTTTCATGAACATGAATTATTTTCACTCGTAATTGAATCATGTCCAAGACCATACGATATTGTAAGACAGGTCTCTGTCTCTGCTGCTTTTCTTTATTTACTTAAGATTTCTGTCCGTTGATACTTGGTTATATTGCCCATAGAATTATTCTAAATCCGCCATCTCCCCATTCTGGGTGGTTACTTCATTAAAGTCATAGAAAAGTTTACAAAGAGGAGTTGAAAGAGCAAAATAAAAACTGAACCGAAAATTGCAATTCAATTGAACCGATGAAAATAATTACAGATCAATTCCCTCATTATCGATGACTTGGATTCTCATTCCAGATCTTCGCTTTCTGAACTTAATTAAGTAGCACATATTTATAAATAAAAAAGAAGACGAGTTTCTTTATAGTGTCTAGAATATGGGAGTGTGCGTCTGCATTAAGAGGTAGAGAAATATTTATCACGCTAAATGTGTCAATTGTAAAACTGTGATTTATATGAAAAATTCAATTGATGTAAGGTTATCAAAGAAACAATTAGCTCTTCATCGTGAAAGTAAATTGCATGTTGCAAAATCATCAAAAGAGGGGCTATCGCTCTACCATATAACATTCAATAAAACGATTTAGTATTCATTGCGACGGATTTATTAAAGATGAATCTCTAGCATTCAAACCTGGCGCTAAGAGGGAGAAAATGTGCCCAGTACCCAAAAATACATGGGAAGCCTGGGAACCCTGGGAACCCTGGGAAGTTTCGCCGCCATTCGCCGCTAACCTGCTGACGAGAATTAGCTGCTAACTTTTATTGGCATCATCGTTGACAAGCATTTTTCATCCCTCGCCTGAGTAAAGAACTCGAGAATTTAATGGAATGGCCCAAGCATCCGTTAACCCAATGGCGAATTGACCATAAGATTACTTAGGTAAGATAAACCAAGTATTTTGTGTTTCGTGAGGCTAATTTACATACATGTAATAGTAACTTGTGTGGAATTTACTTGTGTGAACTCCAGTCGCATTGGGAATCGTCGATCTGGATCATTATAAAATGAGCTTTTCCGTAGTTTCAGACAGATTTGTACGTCAAATTTTACAAAATGCGATTATTTCAATTTTTATGTTAGGGAAGTGAGTCTTGATTTCAATACCCTTTGTTATGCATTTTTGCTTTGCTCTTAATGTATATTTAATTCCACCATTTCGAATATTGTTACAGTAATAAAGTTTACATTGCTTATAAATATTGACTATCCCTCTTTCCAGGTATTGATTTACATATTGTATATACTTATAAGTTCTTTGAAGTACATCATTTAGGTTGATGGGTGAATATTTTACGTAACTCATCATTGTATATTTCCTTGAGAGGTATATAACTTGGAGAAATTACTATTTATTACTGCTTGCAAGAAATTGGCGTAACTGGAATGCCTTTTTATTCTTTTCATTCCCACTATTATCATGTTTAAGTCGTTTCTCAGTTTATTGTTTTTCAATCTTAACGAAGAGAAGTCATTTCTACAGAATTATGCCTATATAGAGACAAAATAATGTTGAGATAATTTTGCATTGGATGAAATATCATGACGACACCTTGTGAAATCTTTAGGAGATGTATTTAATTTGAATGAATGGCTCAATTTTAAGCAAATATGAATTGTGAATTATTCACCTTTAATAATATACCATTAAGATATTTAATATTTTTGTTGCAGTAACCCCAGACTACTGATAAAGTACTTCTCTAGGCTCCCATGGAGATCATCAGGTGGAATATGGAAGACACTTGAGTAGTTTTTGAAGAACCAAGTTCTGAAGAGGTGCAATTAGGCAGCAAGATGAAAATATTTGTTGCATAGGATTAAAGCTCCCATGTTTATAAAATGATTTACTTAAACTATTATTCAGTGAACTCTGTTTAAATCATGAGGCTTGGTGAAACGTAGTGAGTGGATGATGTTTTACTTCTCTGTGCTATTATGGCAGAAAAGAAGAAAGGGAAGTGTTTGCAATGGATTTTTATCTCAGCCCTGATGCCACCTCCAAGGAAGGAAAATGGTTGTCAGAAGTAAACGTTTACTTTGGTGAGTTAGCATTTCTATTTAATACTATTTTCCTTATCAAATTGATTTCAAATTTCCTTTCTTTATTCGGTTTGGAAATAAGTTAATCCATTTGTTTAAACTATGTAACCTATTGACCATTGCGATAAACATTCAGTATATGCCGAGGATTATAGCCCTTAATTTAATTGGATGAATCACATTCTTGCTGAATCAGAAGCATATTCCTAATTTCTAGAAAGAAATGTGCTCTTCATTGTTGTCCTGCAAGTCATTTTTTCCTGTTATGACTTTTGCTTAGCATTAATGGTTTTTTTTGTTAGAAATTTTTTCAAGGTTTGAAGTGCAGATAGCTTATTTTTGCTTGTTCATCAGTTTCTGTTCATCTTTTCAGGGACTTAGTCTTTGATGACAATGCAAGTATTTCTAAGCCATAAAACATTTTATGCCAATGGAATATTATCATTCTTATGATATGAGATTATCATCAATACAGTGATTATCAGGTTGTTAGCTTTGAAAGAGTGCTCTTCTGTTAAAATTTTCCATCATTATTTACGTTCCTTCATGAATTTAATTTGTAATAGAAGCATGCCTTGGCATGTATTCTGAAACATTATCCAGGTATTTTATGTTTATAAATGTTCTCCAGATGCCACTTTCCTTTTGCAAAGAGTTACAACTTTTATTGCAATATTACAGTTGAATTTGGCAGTTTTATTAATTGGAAAAAATTAAAAGCAAGGAAACCTTTATCATTTTTTCATTGATATTTTTATTTATGAAATTAAAAGCAGAGATTGGAGGAACTTTTTTAAGGCAAAGGCAAGATGTTTTTGTAGCAGTAAAATAGGTTAAAAAGATCCTTGGTGCGCTGAATTTTAGATTCCATTGAGGTAGAGATAAAAAAAGATGTCCTCATCTATTGATACCCTGTTAGTTTAATGCTAAACTTATGAAAATTATCTCCTCAAATTATATTACAATATAATTAACTGTATACATCATTATTTTGGAAATATGTTTTGCTCTTGGAAGACATGAATTGTCATTTGTTTGTAATCAGCCTCTTGAATCCATCAAATTATGCAATTCAGGTATTAAAATATTCAATAATATTAGTCTGATTGTTCAAACCACATTGTAAACTCAGTAAGCAACAAAGCTACCACTTTTATAAGATGCATTTAAAAGCCAATTTCAATTGATTGGATAGTCAGAATGTTTTAATCAAAGATTTCAGATGTAAATTTGGGACATAGAGAAGTATTCAAAGTTTGCCGTTTGGTACTATTATGGATATACATCAGGACCTGGAGTTTTCAACTTTTTCAGAGTTAACTGATTGAGTGATTCTTGTCAAGAATCACTCAATCAGTTAACTCTGCTGATAGAGAATGTTAAATAGGTATACATTCTTAAGAGAATTTTAAAGGCTGTCAATTTTTTTAATTAAAGGAAGCTAAATTATCAACTGCAACCAATATTTATGAAGTATCATGAATCATTTCGATCTAGAGATGTTATATTTGGGTGTGATTTGTTTTATGGCTTTAGAGATCTGGCTTTAATATGGCATGTGCTTTGGAAACTGCAATATTTCTATATGATATTGATAATAATATTCACTGTATTTTTATCAGAGAGAAGGTACTTCTTCCTAATTTTACACTCTTTCCTTAGTTATCATTTGGTTAATGCAGTAAAATCTCAATTTTATGTACTCCTTAGAAAAGGAAAACTCCATAATGCTGATTCAGGCAAATTAATTTTTTTGATTCCTCCCTTTAAAGCTGCAGTAATTTGAATGCACCTTATGTGCGCTTATGCATATTGTTTGACTAGATGATAAAAATATGAAATGGTTCTATTAATAAGGGCTAGTGATGAATGCCTAAAAGCATCTGGAAGGCTGCCTTTGGAATAATTCACTAAAAATGTCACTTACTTTCATAACCAAATATTAGTGTTGAATTTCAATCCTCAAAGTATGTATTCTTGTTCAGAAATGGTTTTCTTCAAAAGTTAATGAATTCAGAGATCTTTGCAATCTGCTCTGGTTCTAGTTGCTCCTAGCTAAATGTGCAGCTTTTCCAGAATACTTACTCTGTGAGATGAAATCAAACTATGTTTCAGATATTAATAAATTCCTTAATTTAGAAAATTTAGATGATCTTTTTCTTGTTTTACACAAGAAGTCATTTTTCCAACTCAGAGATCATAAGTTTTTCTTGCATTTGGCCGAACACATTTTTAGGACCAGTTCTCTGGTATTTTATTTTTTCAAATCCTGCGATAAATTTTTCAAATGTGGCAAATTGTAGAATTTAATGTGAAGAGTACATTCTTAAGAACTGGTAGACATCAGTTTCNCCATTACAATCTGAAAGCCTTTTGGTTCATCAGCTGTTGTGGTGGAAGCTGTTCTGAAGACTATGTTAAAAGACAGTTTCCAGCATCTCTTCCAAGGTTTGAATATATTTTATAGAATTTACTTAAGAATGCAAGTTTTCCAGAAATATGCCTCTGAACTAAGAGATGAACATGTGGAAGATAAGTATCAGCATGCAGGAAAGAATCACAATATCTTATTGAGAAATGTTGTCATTAATGCATTCATTTTAAAATGTTGTCACTTGCCTGATATTTCAGACCCAAACTCAGATTGAAAAATTGACATTTTTTAAGTCCTAAGTTATTATTGATTTTTTCTTAAAAAATTGTATATTTTTCATGATAATAATAATATGGTCCTATCTCTTTTGGTAAAGATTTTGGCCAATATTTCCTTATCTGCTGCTGGTAAATGTCAACTACTATGTTATGATGCTATGTTATATAAAATTTGAATTGTAAACAATATTCAACAATGAGATGGGTAATCCTGTTAAATTTTCTTTGTGGTACTTTATCACAAGTTTCAAAACACCTTCTAATTTAAGTTTATCAAAAAAATAAAGCTAGTAGGCAAAGGCAATGAACTCTTTTTGTTTTCTTATAGAAATGTTTAGAAGTCATAGTAAAGTGGTAAATTCTGTAAGCCTTCTAACAGGCAGTAAATAAATGCCAAACAATCCACATTTCAAACAGTGTCTCAACACACAAGAGAATTTATCCTTGGAAATTGTTTTTTTTATCCAGGATATTTCAGAAAATTTTCCAGATGTAAGAACTTTTTGGCATAAACAATGCTGTTTACAACATGTCTTGGAGACAGATGTCGGAATGTATTTGTGTGAGGCTCTCATCTTGTTTTTTTTATCCAGGATATTTCAGAAAATTTTCCAGAGGTAAGAACTTTTTGGCATAAACAGTGCTGTTTACAACATGTCTTGGAGACAGATGTCGGAATGTATTTGTGTGAGGCTCTCATCTTGATGTATTTCCTTTTCATATTATTTGAGGTGTTTGATATTGTCATTATTTTGAGGAACTGAAGAAAAGATTTTTTCATTTGATATTTGTGGTAAGAATGTTTACATAATATTTAGTGCATTACCTCTTGTGAGGTAAAGGTGTGAAGCAATACTTTAAGATACCATAAAATTAGGCTCCTTTCTAACAATATGAAAATTAGGCTCCTTTCTCACAATATGATGTTTAGAACAAACAATTTCCACGATAGCCATTAATTTCCTCAGCAAGTGCAAATGAGATAATTTTATTTAAGAACCTTCATTCTGTGGGAGTGAAATTGTGTTAAATCAGGACGATTCTGTGAATGCCAGGATTAAGTAATGTTCAGAACATATTTTTGTAGTTAATTTAAAGGTGTAAGTGATAGTATTATGGGAATATTTTCCTATTTTCCTATAATATTTTCCACATTTATCAACTAAAAATTTTCATTGTATTTAAACTTCATTCTGAAGAAATTAGGTTTGAAATGATGTAAAGGATAAAACATTAATCTTATTTCTACAGCTCATCTAATCCATACTATCGTTGGCTTACGGGGTTACTTTGAGGGTTGGCTAACTGAACCAACATGCTTTAAGTACAATACTGGGCTGGAAGAATTTAGAACTAAATAAAAGAATAGCTATTTGAATTTAGGCCGAGTCTACTGGTTTATTATCCCGAAAGCCCAATGCTCAAATGGGAACTACTTTTCATTCATAATTAAATTTCAATTCAACAACAATAAGTTAGATAAAGGCAATGTACCGCTGATGCCGCTATCAAACCCGGTTGTTAATTATATCAGATGTCGATGCATTAAAGTAGAAGATATGAGAAAACCTAGAGCCTTTATTCTGAAATGCAAACGTAATGAATAAGGAAAAGTAGGTGAAATATAAAATCTCTATCCCTCTAGGGACCAGAATGTCGAACGCATGTTCCATTAAACAGAACGGCCTATTCTCAAAGACGCGTCGCACCGAGCGAATGCATCAAATCTAAAATTGATAAAATTGAGACTAAACAGACACGTTAGGAAAGTCGCAATCGGAATGAAAAAATTTAACCTCTCTAGCAAACATTTAAAAAGATCTTTATGATAGAAGTACAACTTTCGAGAAACCAACTCGCGGTGGCATGGCGTAGCTTATAAGTTCCTGCGATGCGATAAGATACCTAAACGAAATTATAGTTTCATTGGCAAACACCTCCTTTACCTCACATTATCAAATTCCCGCGAAGACATTGGGAACTGATAAACATCCGCAAAAATAAAACACAATACGACCTAAATTAACTTAGAACATTAAAAATCTTTAACACTAAGTGTCTTAATAAGACTCACGAAAAGAAGCAAACAGTCTTGTCCAGGCGACGTCCTTCGTACGGCAGCAGGCTTCGACCGTAATCTTCAGCAGTCAACAGACGAGAAAACGAGCCTGTGTCCTGCAAACCTTTTTATGGCCAGACAACAGATAGGGGTGGGGCAGTAGGGGTAATAAGGGGAGAGTGGATGGGAAGCTACTGCTGCGATCACTATTATTCTAATTCTTAAACAATTATTAAATATTGCGAGAATGAAATGAAATTCAATATTCGTTATAAGTTTTTTTAGATAACCAAATTAGATTTAATGAGGACCTACCGTAAATTATTTTCTAGATACTGTTTACAGTACCATAACTGATATTTATAATTCGTCTTTGAAATNAGTTACAACTTTTATTGCAATATTACAGTTGAATTTGGCAGTTTTATTAATTGGAAAAAATTAAAAGCAAGGAAACCTTTATCATTTTTTCATTGATATTTTTATTTATGAAATTAAAAGCAGAGATTGGAGGAACTTTTTTAAGGCAAAGGCAAGATGTTTTTGTAGCAGTAAAACAGGTTAAAAAGATCCTTGGTGCGCTGAATTTTAGATTCCATTGAGGTAGAGATAAAAAAGATGTCCTCATCTATTGATACCCTGTTAGTTTAATGCTAAACTTATGAAAATTATCTCCTCAAATTATATTACAATATAATTAACTGCATACATAATTATTTTGGAAATATGTTTTGCTCTTAGAAGACATGAATTGTCATTTGTTTGTAATCAGCCTCTTGAATCCATCAAATTATCCAATTCAGGTATTAAAATATTCAATAATATTAGTCTGATTGTTCAAACCACATTGTAAACTCAGTAAGCAACAAAGCTACCACTTTTATAAGATGCATTTAAAAGCCAATTTCAATTGATTGGATAGTCAGAATGTTTTAATCAAAGATTTCAGATGTAAATTTGGGACATAGAGAAGTATTCAAAGTTTGCCGTTTGGTACTATTATGGATATACATCAGGACCTGGAGTTTTCAACTTTTTCAGAGTTAACTGATTGAGTGATTCTTGTCAAGAATCACTCAATCAGTTAACTCTGCTGATAGAGAATGTTAAATAGGTATACATTCTTAAGAGAATTTTAAAGGCTGTCAATTTTTTTAATTAAAGGAAGCTAAATTATCAACTGCAACCAATATTTATGAAGTATCATGAATCATTTCGATCTAGAGATGTTATATTTGGGTGTGATTTGTTTTATGGCTTTAGAGATCTGGCTTTAATATGGCATGTGCTTTGGAAACTGCAATATTTCTATATGATATTGATAATAATATTCACTGTATTTTTATCAGAGAGAAGGTACTTCTTCCTAATTTTACACTCTTTCCTTAGTTATCATTTGGTTAATGCAGTAAAATCTCAATTTTATGTACTCCTTAGAAAAGGAAAACTCCATAATGCTGATTCAGGCAAATTAATTTTTTTGATTCCTCCCTTTAAAGCTGCAGTAATTTGAATGCACCTTATGTGCGCTTATGCATATTGTTTGACTAGATGATAAAAATATGAAATGGTTCTATTAATAAGGGCTAGTGATGAATGCCTAAAAGCATCTGGAAGGCTGCCTTTGGAATAATTCACTAAAAATGTCACTTACTTTCATAACCAAATATTAGTGTTGAATTTCAATCCTCAAAGTATGTATTCTTGTTCAGAAATGGTTTTCTTCAAAAGTTAACGAATTCAGAGATCTTTGCAATCTGCTCTGGTTCTAGTTGCTCCTAGCTAAATGTGCAGCTTTTCCAGAATACTTACTCTGTGAGATGAAATCAAACTATGTTTCAGATATTAATAAATTCCTTAATTTAGAAAATTTAGATGATCTTTTTCTTGTTTTACACAAGAAGTCATTTTTCCAACTCAGAGATCATAAGTTTTTCTTGCATTTGGCCGAACACATTTTTAGGACCAGTTCTCTGGTATTTTATTTTTTCAAATCCTGCGATAAATTTTTCAAATGTGGCAAATTGTAGAATTTAATGTGAAGAGTACATTCTTAGGAACTGGTAGACATCAGTTTCTGTTTAGCATTTAATTTAGGTTATATGTAATAAATAGAAACTCCCTTCAATTCTGTTTGAGATTTCAATGGATTTTTCTTTGGTTCTATTTGTAACTACAGGGCACAAAGTTTTCATATTTTTTAGTTTAAGTTCCTCATTTTATTTGAAATAAGTACACTTTGCAATAGAAATACTGCAGTTTCATAACAAATCTTCCATGTTCATCTTTAAAAAATGTTTTTTCTAGATGCCAATATTTGAAATTTGAGTGATAAGTTATTCTGGGGACATTTTTCTGTTCTTGTGTGGTGATAAGATGGTACTTATTTTTTGATTTGAATTGCTTTACCTCATGCTTTTTTTATCAAGTTTTACTGGGCCTGTCTCATTTTTAAGTAGTCTCTCATGGTGAAGCAACTGATGGCATTTTTTTCAAGTTCACGTTTAGCATTGCTCAATATTCTTAATTTTGTGTTTCGTGAGGCTAATTTACATACATGTAATAGTAACTTGTGTGGAATTTACTTGTGTGAACTCCAGTCGCATTGGGAATCGTCGATCTGGATCATTATAAAATGAGCTTTTCCGTAGTTTCAGACAGATTTGTACGTCAAATTTTACAAAATGCGATTATTTCAATTTTTATGTTTGGGAAGTGAGTCTTGATTTCAATACCCTTTGTTATGCATTTTTGCTTTGCTCTTAATGTATATTTAATTCCACCATTTCGAATATTGTTACAGTAATAAAGTTTACATTGCTTATAAATATTGACTATCCCTCTTTCCAGGTATTGATTTACATATTGTATATACTTATAAGTTCTTTGAAGTACATCATTTAGGTTGATGGGTGAATATTTTACGTAACTCATCATTGTATATTTCCTTGAGAGGTATATAACTTGGAGAAATTACTATTTATTACTGCTTGCAAGAAATTGGCGTAACTGGAATGCCTTTTATTCTTTTCATTCCCACTATTATCATGTTTAAGTCGTTTCTCAGTTTATTGTTTTTCAATCTTAACGAAGAGAAGTCATTTCTACAGAATTATGCCTATATAGAGACAAAATAATGTTGAGATAATTTTGCATTGGATGAAATATCATGACGACACCTTGTGAAATCTTTAGGAGATGTATTTAATTTGAATGAATGGCTCAATTTTAAGCAAATATGAATTGTGAATTATTCACCTTTAATAATATACCATTAAGATATTTAATATTTTTGTTGCAGTAACCCCAGACTACTGATAAAGTACTTCTCTAGGCTCCCATGGAGATCATCAGGTGGAATATGGAAGACACTTGAGTAGTTTTTGAAGAACCAAGTTCTGAAGAGGTGCAATTAGGCAGCAAGATGAAAATATTTGTTGCATAGGATTAAAGCTCCCATGTTTATAAAATGATTTACTTAAACTATTATTCAGTGAACTCTGTTTAAATCATGAGGCTTGGTGAAACGTAGTGAGTGGATGATGTTTTACTTCTCTGTGCTATTATGGCAGAAAAGAAGAAAGGGAAGTGTTTGCAATGGATTTTTATCTCAGCCCTGATGCCACCTCCAAGGAAGGAAAATGGTTGTCAGAAGTAAACGTTTACTTTGGTGAGTTAGCATTTCTATTTAATACTATTTTCCTTATCAATTTGATTTCAAATTTCCTTTCTTTATTCGGTTTGGAAATAAGTTAATCCATTTGTTTAAACTATGTAACCTATTGACTATTGCGATAAACATTCAGTATATGCCGAGGATTATAGCCCTTAATTTAATTGGATGAATCATATTCTTGCTGAATCAGAAGCATATTCCTAATTTCTAGAAAGAAATGTGCTCTTCATTGTTGTCCTGCAAGTCATTTTTTCCTGTTATGACTTTTGCTTAGCATTAATGGTTTTTTTTGTTAGAAATTTTTTCAAGGTTTGAAGTGCAGATAGCTTATTTTTGCTTGTTCATCAGTTTCTGTTCATCTTTTCAGGGACTTAGTCTTTGATGACAATGCAAGTATTTCTAAGCCATAAAACATTTTATGCCAATGGAATATTATCATTCTTATGATATGAGATTATCATCAATACAGTGATTATCAGGTTGTTAGCTTTGAAAGAGTGCTCTTCTGTTAAAATTTTCCATCATTATTTACGTTCCTTCATGAATTTAATTTGTAATAGAAGCATGCCTTGGCATGTATTCTGAAACATTATCCAGGTATTTTATGTTTATAAATGTTCTCCAGATGCCACTTTCCTTTTGCAAAGAGTTACAACTTTTATTGCAATATTACAGTTGAATTTGGCAGTTTTATTAATTGGAAAAAATTAAAAGCAAGGAAACCTTTATCATTTTTTCATTGATATTTTTATTTATGAAATTAAAAGCAGAGATTGGAGGAACTTTTTTAAGGCAAAGGCAAGATGTTTTTGTAGCAGTAAAATAGGTTAAAAAGATCCTTGGTGCGCTGAATTTTAGATTCCATTGAGGTAGAGATAAAAAAAGATGTCCTCATCTATTGATACCCTGTTAGTTTAATGCTAAACTTATGAAAATTATCTCCTCAAATTATATTACAATATAATTAACTGTATACATCATTATTTTGGAAATATGTTTTGCTCTTGGAAGACATGAATTGTCATTTGTTTGTAATCAGCCTCTTGAATCCATCAAATTATGCAATTCAGGTATTAAAATATTCAATAATATTAGTCTGATTGTTCAAACCACATTGTAAACTCAGTAAGCAACAAAGCTACCACTTTTATAAGATGCATTTAAAAGCCAATTTCAATTGATTGGATAGTCAGAATGTTTTAATCAAAGATTTCAGATGTAAATTTGGGACATAGAGAAGTATTCAAAGTTTGCCGTTTGGTACTATTATGGATATACATCAGGACCTGGAGTTTTCAACTTTTTCAGAGTTAACTGATTGAGTGATTCTTGTCAAGAATCACTCAATCAGTTAACTCTGCTGATAGAGAATGTTAAATAGGTATACATTCTTAAGAGAATTTTAAAGGCTGTCAATTTTTTTAATTAAAGGAAGCTAAATTATCAACTGCAACCAATATTTATGAAGTATCATGAATCATTTCGATCTAGAGATGTTATATTTGGGTGTGATTTGTTTTATGGCTTTAGAGATCTGGCTTTAATATGGCATGTGCTTTGGAAACTGCAATATTTCTATATGATATTGATAATAATATTCACTGTATTTTTATCAGAGAGAAGGTACTTCTTCCTAATTTTACACTCTTTCCTTAGTTATCATTTGGTTAATGCAGTAAAATCTCAATTTTATGTACTCCTTAGAAAAGGAAAACTCCATAATGCTGATTCAGGCAAATTAATTTTTTTGATTCCTCCCTTTAAAGCTGCAGTAATTTGAATGCACCTTATGTGCGCTTATGCATATTGTTTGACTAGATGATAAAAATATGAAATGGTTCTATTAATAAGGGCTAGTGATGAATGCCTAAAAGCATCTGGAAGGCTGCCTTTGGAATAATTCACTAAAAATGTCACTTACTTTCATAACCAAATATTAGTGTTGAATTTCAATCCTCAAAGTATGTATTCTTGTTCAGAAATGGTTTTCTTCAAAAGTTAATGAATTCAGAGATCTTTGCAATCTGCTCTGGTTCTAGTTGCTCCTAGCTAAATGTGCAGCTTTTCCAGAATACTTACTCTGTGAGATGAAATCAAACTATGTTTCAGATATTAATAAATTCCTTAATTTAGAAAATTTAGATGATCTTTTTCTTGTTTTACACAAGAAGTCATTTTTCCAACTCAGAGATCATAAGTTTTTCTTGCATTTGGCCGAACACATTTTTAGGACCAGTTCTCTGGTATTTTATTTTTTCAAATCCTGCGATAAATTTTTCAAATGTGGCAAATTGTAGAATTTAATGTGAAGAGTACATTCTTAAGAANAATATGGTCCTATCTCTTTTGGTAAAGATTTTGGCCAATATTTCCTTATCTGCTGCTGGTAAATGTCAACTACTATGTTATGATGCTATGTTATATAAAATTTGAATTGTAAACAATATTCAACAATGAGATGGGTAATCCTGTTAAATTTTCTTTGTGGTACTTTATCACAAGTTTCAAAACACCTTCTAATTTAAGTTTATCAAAAAAATAAAGCTAGTAGGCAAAGGCAATGAACTCTTTTTGTTTTCTTATAGAAATGTTTAGAAGTCATAGTAAAGTGGTAAATTCTATAAACCTTCTAACAGGCAGTAAATAAATGCCAAACAATCCACATTTCAAACAGTATCTCAACACACAAGAGAATTTACCCTTGGAAATTGTTTTTTTTTATCCAGGATATTTCAGAAAATGTAGTTTTCCAGAGGTAAGAACTTTTTGGCATAAACAGTGCTGTTTACAACATGTCTTGGAGACAGATGTCGGAATGTATTTGTGTGAGGCTCTCATCTTGATGTATTTCCTTTTCATATTATTTGAGGTGTTTGATATTGTCATTATTTTGAGGAACTGAAGAAAAGATTTTTTCATTTGATATTTGTGGTAAGAATGTTTACATAATATTTAGTGCATTACCTCTTGTGAGGTAAAGGGGTGAAGCAATACTTTAAGATACCATAAAATTAGGCTCCTTTCTAACAATATGAAAATTAGGCTCCTTTCTCACAATATGATGTTTAGAACAAACAATTGCCAAGATAGCCATTAATTTCCTCAGCAAGTGCAAATGAGATAATTTTATTTAAGAACCTTCATTCTGTGGGAGTGAAATTGTGTTAAATCAGGACGATTCTGTGAATGCCAGGATTAAGTAATGTACAGAACATATTTTTGTAGTTAATTTAAAGGTGTAAGTGATAGTATTATGGGAATATTTTCCTATTTTCCTATAATATTTTCCACATTTATCAACTAAAAATTTTCATTGTATTTAAACTTCATTCTGAAGAAATTAGGTTTGAAATGATGTAAAGGATAAAACATTAATCTTATTTCTACAAATATTTCAGAATTTTTTTCATGATCTGAAATTTACATGACTATGAAATTGGTTATTTAATTTAATGTTATTGTCATTCTCTTATTCTTACAAAGTACTTTCCAATGCAAGATTGATCTGATTAGGAGACTAGAGAAAGATATATTAAAAATAAATGTGATATAATGTGTTAAAAATTATTTAAAAAATTATCTGAATGGGTTGTGATATATGAATGGCAGCATACCTTTCAGAAATAGAATTTATATGTTTTACATTCTAGAAGTCTAGAAGAATTTTATTGATATGACTAAGAGGGGTGTGATATATCTGACAAGAGATTTAACAAAACACCTCAGTGTTCTTTTTGTAAGGAATTACTTTTGAGGTGGTATGTCTACACTAGTTCTCATGTTGTAAAAAAGAATAACCCCCTCAGAATCTGGAGATTCTTCCCTGGTCTATCATGTTATATGAATATGGATAGCTAAAATGTATGGGTGTACAGGAGTATAGAAAATCATATGAAACCCAAAATAGGGAGCACTTTGCATTGACTAGGTCTGATATACAAAATATTAAGACTGAAATAAATTTAGTGTTGTATTTGATGAACAATTTTAGATGAATTTTAAGTTCAATGTACATGTGTTGATTTATCATGAGCAGTTCTAAATGAAAGGATAGACTTCAAATACAAACTAATTTGATCAAAGTTGTCATTGAAATCGATTTATGAATAACCTTCTATTCTTCTTTTCAGAGATGCTCATTTTTAAACATTTGCTACTCACTGCTTTTTATTTCCTATTTACACCATAATTATTTGCACAAAGACCAACTTTAAATAACTCATTTCAATGATAAAAATCTGGAGTTGGCCTTCATACCAGGGAGGTAAACTATGATCACCATTATAATTGATGCAAGGCATATCATGTGATTCAGTGTTAAACAGAATGTCAGTAAAAAATAAATAAATTCTTTAAGTATGAGACATTGAATCTGGCCAACTGGCCTTCTTTTATTATCTAAAGATTTCAGCATTATTCTCAGAATGAACATAAATAGCATATCTTGGCTTTCTTGAAAGTTTCGTTAACTTATACAACTCAAAGCAGTAAGATAAAAATCCTGAATTAGATCTCTCGTCTATTTTAAATTCAATACTTTTATTAAAAAGTCTAGGATTAATTGTGAACATTAATTCTTGGTAATTAAATTAGCAGTATTTAGATTTTTGGAAAAAACTTAGGCTGACTTGTACATGAGGTATGTAAAATATAAAAATTTTAGATTAAACTTTGGCCTGTGCATAAATATATAGTGTAAGAAATTTAGTTTAACAGGAAATTTTCCAGAGGAGTTTCAACTTATTCTTTAGATGTGCACTATGTTTTGTTTATTTTCCATTCAAAATGTTATTACAATTGATATTCAGGAAGATCTTACCTTCTTAATATCAATTTTATTTGTCATTTATGCATTTTTTGAATTCTCATTGTTAATCAGGGTGATGCACTTAAATCAAATTAGAAAACACCACTTGGTCAAAGGTTCTACTATATGTTTACTAATTCATGGATGATTGTAGCATATTTTTAATTCAGCATATTTTTGCGGTTCAGTGGCAGTGAGGAAGGATGTTTTGGAAAGTATGTCTGGAACACACTCTGTGTTTGGAAATATTTGTGATGCTGATGTGTGATGATGATGAGGAAAACAACCTAAGTGAAGCAGTAAGAAATAAAAAATGTAATTATTTTCAAAGGAATGAGAGAACCAGAAGAAATCAATCATGTGTGATTGTGATATAGGAAAAAATATTCATGAGTGATATAGGAAAAAATGAATAGGCCATCATCATTGGTCATATGAACTTCTAAATAGAAGTTAAGGAGAGAAAAATATTGTTGAGGTTGTGTAGACCATGATATTGTACAATGGTTGCTAATGACAGATGAATGTTCATTACAGATTTATAATTTCCATCTTTTGAAAAAGAAACGAATTATGTAAACTCATCAAACTATCCACAATGGTAAATGATACCCTGAAATTAGATATTTATGAGAATCATTCATAGTAACGCCTGTGAATATCATGTTTCAATAATATATTTCAAGCTTATGCCTTCATTTGCCATCTCTTGAGGAAATATTAGGCAGCATAAGCTTACAGACATATTAGTGGTGTGAATGAACTGGTAGGATTGAGTGATTTGAAAATGATGAAATTAAAGAAAAGTAATGGATATGAAAAAATTTTGACTGAAATTGAGCTGAGAGGAAATAAAGAGAGTTGAAAGGATTTCAATAAAGTGTGCAAATTTAAGGCAGAATGGAGAGCTCAGAGTACCTAATAATTGTGTACTTACTATACATATGGTAGCAAAGCTTTAAAGCAGTTAAAATACTTGAAAATAAATTAATAATGGCAGTCTTCTAAAAATAAGTGCTCATCTGTAGAAAGAGATTTTTATGAGACAATTCTTCCTAATTTTGAGGTATCTCACTGTTCTAAATCTTACATTAGATTAAATTGCAATGAAAAGGAAGGGAAACTTTTCAACTCATCATCTCAGGTATAAATATTTACTCCCTCTTATTACTTGCAAGTATAAAAATTACATACGAATCTAGGACTAAAGGAATTCATAAAAATGTTTCTGGTGATAAAAAAATTGAGCTTCCATTTCAGAGTTGTAGATATTTTAATGTAACATTATCAAAATATTAACCTGTTAGAAAATCCCAATGCTTATAAAATACTGTAACAGCCATAATGTCTAAAGAAAAGTAATTAAGACAAGCATGATACAATTTTGTATGAGACCTGATTTACCATTGCAGTCCTCAAGCTTTACTTTAATTAATAATGTCAAAATACCAGAAAATTTTCAGCTTGATTAATCCAATATTATTCTTTGAATCGAGCATATATTATTACAATGAAAGACCATCAAAGAAACTGAATTCTAAACCTAGGATTGTAAATAACTCCATAGTTGTGTTTAAACATGAACTTAGAAATTAAATTTTCATTACATATTAGATGTAAATCTAAATTAGAATCTCAATACTTGAGATACAAAGTAGTATTCCTTTTATATTTCTTATCATCTCTTCTGGATAAAACAATAAATTAATTTTTATTAACTTGATTGATTCTATTACATTCATAAATTTTTGTTTTTATTGAATGCCAATTACCAGTTCAGATGCTGTTTGAATAATAACTAGTCATCAGTTAGAGTGTTTTACAAAAAGTAGATCATGTGTTTTTATAATTACCTAATAGGATTGCATTCTTAAAAATCTTTGTTATGCAAGTTATAAAACATTGAGCCAAATAACTGGTTTTGGATAACTGTGTATGACTGCTGATATTTTCTTAAATTAACACTTTTCTTAAAATATACCTTTGACATGTTTCATGTTTTGTATTTTTACATTCTTCGTTAAATTTTTGAGATATTGATGTAACTTATTCATGTTCCTAACATTGATATGTGTATTTATATATATTCACTGGGTAGATGTAAAAATCTGAACAATATTGGTAAAAATTCAGTTTATTGGGAATTATGAAGAAGACTAAATGACAGATATTTATAAAATTAGTATGAATGTGAAATAATGCATTTTTCAAGCAAATGATAAACACTGTAATCATGATGAAGGCATCACTTGAAAATTCAGCATGAATGATGTGAATGTTATGAAGGAAAATTCCTTCGAAATTTACAAATTACAACAATATATAATTGTTGCTTAACAATGTAGATAATTAACTTTATTAATTTTAGATTATGAGTCTAGCATTTGTCTATTAGGATTAAATAAAAGAAGTTTTGTTTAACTGTAAGTCAGAGCTGTAATGCATTTATTGTCAGCAATCAAAAATATCAATTAGTTTTGTAAATGGCTAAAAGATATGTTACACTGAGTCATTTTTAGTATCCTAAAATGATTATTAGCAGATTTAGTTGAGAGGCTGTTCTGCCATCAACTTTAGTTAACTACTGCTTCCCTTAGCATTCAATTTCTCATTTATGATTGCACTGTATCCTAAGGCATCAATTAGGGAAACAACCAACAAAATAAATACATAATGAAGCACAGGGCATGCCACTGTTCAGTATGGGTGAATGTTGCTATGAGAATGTATTGTGATGCTTACTGAACAAAATCAATGATGAGATTGAGAAAAATCATGGTTTTATTTAACTTTATTTATTAGTCATTATAAAGTTGCACTTTGTGCTGGCAAACAAAGTTTGTTTCATTTTCCATTTGCATGCATGTTTAATTCAAGCATATCAAGCTTTCAGACCTTAGCATTCATATGTTATGAAAATCTGGCCATATGATAAAACTTAGATTAACAAGGCTTTTAAAAATATAGCATTTGAAAATGGAAGCTACAATTTGAATTCAAATTGAATATTTGAAACAAACTTTAGTTTAGCCTCCATTTATGAAGCAAAGAAAATAAACAGCAGACATGCACCTGGCCAAATATAATGTTAGCTCTTCATTAGTTTAACAGAAACGATTGAAAGCTGATGAAATGGTATCATCAGTAAAACAAGTTCTAATAACAAACTAAGTCTCAGTTTTCTGTTAACATAGCCATACTCTTAACTCAAGAGTTCTTTTACAAATCAATATTGGGATTTCTCAGCAGTTAAATTATATAAATTATGCTATGATTATGGCTATCTAAGGTGATGACTAATGATTCAGCTCTTTACAAGGGTTAATAGAACAAGAAAGAAAACAACAGAAAATTGAAGAGCTAATTTATAAGACTCACTACTTATACCTTAATCAACTGTCATAAATTCAGTTATAGCTGTTGTTTTCTTTCTATGCCTTTTAAACTCTAGCCTGCTAAACTTAAATAGTATCATATACCTAATAAAATTTACATGCAACAGAGGTTAGAGTATGGAATGATGTGTTGAACACATCCACCCTTATCCTTGACCTCACAAAAGTCAAAAATGAGACCTGTGAAGGTTCAAAGCTCAACACACTGATATGCTAAATAGCTGCTTGATTCACTTCCATCCTCAATGGTTCAGTAAAATTGCTGGAAATCTTTTGTTATTATCTTGTATTTGTAATCTTTGTTGCACGGCCATCACAACCTCTTGTAATCTTGCACTCCACTTTCCCAAATAGAATAAGATAATACTGTTAACAACCTGTCACCCACACTCTTATGCACATGGTCACAGGTGCAAGTTATCAAATGAAAGTTTATTATCACTCTTCAATCACTTTTCCATCGACACTCAACAGTCATATGATTTGCACTTAATGATGAGAGAACAGTTCAAAGTGCCTTTCAATTAACAAATTAGAAAATATAGCACTTAAAAATAAATGACTAGATACAATAATGTTCCTAAATTGTAATCTGTGTTGAAAAACACTGCCAGCACATAATAATAAAATAACAATCAGTGTGATGTGTTATAAAATTAAATCAATATCTAGGGAAGAGGTAGAAGAGTAGCTGATGTGCTACCTTTTAACTAGTGTGATTTGTGTTAAAAACAATTCATAGCATTCATCCCCAAATAAACTATGCCAGGTTTGATGTTAGTTCCCTACAATGAAATGTTTAGGTTGATAGTTATAGAAACTCCAATATTACCATCAAAATGGAAATGCTTCATCATGTTCATGTGAATCTTGATAGGAGTGATCATATATTTTTAAAAGGTTCAATTTCTAGCTCTTTCTTCTTGTATTAAGGGGTAAAAGAATCCACCATTGACAAGACTAATGAAATGGAAGTCCAATCACTTTCCCATCCACACTCTTTGGGCCATTACAACACAGTCATCCCATGGAGAGGCGCAGCTGTTTGGTCCCAAGTGAAACAAGTCAACTCAACTCCCAATCACAATCCAAGTGGGTTCTTTTCCTCTTATAAGTATATGAGTTTTTACATTAGTGTGTGTATATATATATATATTTATAAATATATTTACATTTTTTTCTCTTCTACCTTGTCATGCAGAGTAGTCAAGAAAAAATATGTTTATATAATAATGGTATATTTTCCAGAGAAGGAATAGGCTAAAACTTGTAATACCTGGTTGTGAGAATGAGTACACTAGTTGATTATTCACATGCTCATCCAGATGTTGTATATATAAACAAAACTGTCCTGTTGTGTTTTTGAGGTTAATATGTATGACAATCCATACTTGTTTAAAATGACCATTTCAAAGCCAGCATAGGCAACTCATATGTATAGAGGAACAGTACAGACATTTAATGCACTGTCACTGATGATATCAGTCTTGCTGTTGCGCTGTCCCTTTTATGGTCATACCATCTTCAGTACCTTACAATAGTGATCCAAAGGATCAATACAAATGCTATATAATGGCTCTATTTATTTCATATATCATATATATATATTTTATGCATATAAGCTTCACTGCTCTCAACTCTGTCCATATCTTATAGAAAAACCCCTGTTAATCATGAGAGCAAAACTGGGGAATCAGGTGCAAAAACCTGAATCATTATAAGAATTTTCCCCTAATGGCACATACAATATATTTAAAAATAGTGAAAAATTAATAAATAAAAATCCACACAAAGTTAATAAAAGTTGTGCCCCAATGATCTATATGTCTCTTCCACAACAAGAACACTAGAAAACCCCAGTAATATATTGGTACATACACCATTGCCATGACAGAACATTTACACAAATAAGAAAGCATACCCTGTATCCAAAAATCACTTCTTTGCTGTTTGGGGTTCAAATTTTTAAGTACAAATCATCACCTCCATGCATTCCAAATCCAACCTTTCCTTCCCAATATTCTTCTTTAGGTTCAACAGTGGGAGAGAGATTATCATCACATTCCACAGGTTTTGCACTGGAAACTACCGTTTTTATATTGAGGTAAAGTCAATGTATCAATTGTGTCTTTGTGTATATGTAACATGTGGGTGTTTCTTGTGTATGCATGAGCAAAAAATAATTATTTTATCTAAGTTTATAAACATCTAAATAACAATAAACTTGGAATTAAAATCAAAATATTACAACTATTTACAGCAAAAACAACTAGACCGTAGTTGAGTTTGTGTCCTTACATTTCATTTTCTAGGTCCATCCCATTATAAAATAAATCTGTGTCAATGGCACACTCCAACCCATCTATGTCATTCCTCCATCGTAGTCTGATGCACAACACCTATTTGAAACTTTTTCCAACTTCTCAAGTCACACCCTCCAACAGGCATCTCATACATAAACTCTTGTTCAACTTCCACAATTCCCAGCCCCAATTCACAGTATTCATTTCCCTTACAGCACAAAGGAAGAAGAAATTTCGAGATACCTCATTGGTCATCTCTGGATTTGTACCCATAGCACAGCATCAGTTATTCATTGGACACTGGGATTTCAACCCTCACTCATCTGACCTTCATCTTCCCCAAGCAAATTGTGGTTGCTTGTAAAAAACAACCTCTAATTTGTACTGCACTGGATTAAAGTAAAATTACATTATACTAACATTGTGACAACTGCTTTAAATAACCTAACTCAATAAATAAAACATTGAAACAGCTTTAAGCAAACATTAATGCCAACAACAAATGCATAGTATGATTGTGAGTCTTATGATATTTAAAAAATGCAGGTGATTAAGAAAATAAAATGTCATGATCGAAGAATTACCACATCTTAAAGGACACTGTTTTATGGTAACAATTTCAACTCTATTAACTATCAGTATTAAAAATACAATTTTTACAGTGACTTTATAATAAAAATCTCAGTTAATGAAGCAAATTATGTCAGAACACTTAATTCATAGTATTGTGATAACTCACTTAACAATGAAAAAATTGGACAATCTGAAACTATTAAATTTGTTGTGAATATTGACCATGAGAGGCAACATAATTTTGATTTGATAAAAATAATCTAGGAGGAGGAGTAGCAATTCCCAAGGCCATACTTAAATGTGACCTCCTGAGCTTGTTCAAGGTTCCTTCAAGCATTCCATAAAAATTATAATTAAAAAAATTGGAATTGCTTTGATTATCTAAACCTACAATATAGGCAATGCTTCTATAATCAATCATTCAATTTGGAATGTTCTATATTATGGAATGCTTATTNAAAATGGCTTAATATGAAAATTAAGTTTTCAATTTCAACTAGAGAATTTTTATCTGAAAATGGATGACAACAAAGCTTACTGAACTCTGCAACAACAGCAAGGTAAGATGAAACTTCACTCAAAAATCAGTTAACATTGCAAGAGAAGTTCTTACAAATTAAGCAATTTAATAGCTGTTATCTGTAACTGGAAAATAAGTTTGAGCTCTTCTAGATATTACTGCTTGAACTTTTCACCCATAAGGATAGCATGTATCAATTGAAAGTCAAATTTGTCAAACTGATTAAGTTTCAGCAGATTAATTAAGAGTAAATACTTGAATTTCATCTAATAGTCAAAGAAAATGATACTACGTAGTATCCAACATTAAATATATCGACGTCTAACAGCAGAGTAAACCAGAGCAATGACAAAATTTACATTAAGACTTAAAGCACAAAAGCATCGCCGGTATGCCAGTAACAAGCTTTGCGAAGGTATATTTTTCTATGGATACACACTTTAATAAGTTACAAACACTTGAGCCGGTTTCAGAAAATGCATGTGAAGGAACACACGGAACAACATTCAACGGAGGTCTTAGCGTTTGAACATCGAATTACGTACCCTTTCAAATTAAAATTTGGAAAACTTGCACGTAAAGAGCAAATTTCTAAAGTTGAAATCACCTAGTCCATTTCTCGCCCTTTTTCTTTAGAGTTAAATATCAACTAATTTGCGAAGAATTTATTAACAAAAATCTGGTAAGTTACACAATCTTGAAATTACATAACAGCCATCACGTCGCTAAAATGCCTGATTGAACAAAAAGGCACCAATTACTCGGGTGTATCGACCCTTACGTGAGCGAATATCTCAAAGTCCCGATTACAGAATCACCTCCCACATTTTCATTGCAACAGTGCGAATTCAATGCGGTCACAATATCCCGGCATTTATTGATTAAACCCTCTAGAAAATCTAATTGGTCCATTTCTTTGCTTTTGACTCACGGGGCCACTGTATCCGCGAACCAGAGTCTAATGCCCAAGGTTGCTTAACATTACAAGTTCTATTAGCTCATCTAATCCATACTATCGTTGGCTTACGGGGTTACTTTGAGGGTTGGCTAACTGAACCAACATGCTTTAAGTACAATACTGGGCTGGAAGAATTTAGAACTAAATAAAAGAATAGCTATTTGAATTTAGGCCGAGTCTACTGGTTTATTATCCCGAAAGCCCAATGCTCAAATGGGAACTACTTTTCATTCATAATTAAATTTCAATTCAACAACAATAAGGTAGATAAAGGCAATGTACCGCTGATGCCGCTATCAAACCCGGTTGTTAATTATATCAGATGTCGATGCATTAAAGTAGAAGATATGAGAAAACCTAGAGCCTTTATTCTGAAATGCAAACGTAATGAATAAGGAAAAGTAGGTGAAATATAAAATCTCTATCCCTCTAGGGACCAGAATGTCGAACGCATGTTCCATTAAACAGAACGGCCTATTCTCAAAGACGCGTCGCACCGAGCGAATGCATCAAATCTAAAATTGATAAAATTGAGACTAAACAGACACGTTAGGAAAGTCGCAATCGGAATGAAAAAATTTAACCTCTCTAGCAAACATTTAAAAAGATCTTTATGATAGAAGTACAACTTTCGAGAAACCAACTCGCGGTGGCATGGCGTAGCTTATAAGTTCCTGCGATGCGATAAGATACCTAAACGAAATTATAGTTTCATTGGCAAACACCTCCTTTACCTCACATTATCAAATTCCCGCGAAGACATTGGGAACTGATAAACATCCGCAAAAATAAAACACAATACGACCTAAATTAACTTAGAACATTAAAAATCTTTAACACTAAGTGTCTTAATAAGACTCACGAAAAGAAGCAAACCGTCTTGTCCAGGCGACGTCCTTCGTACGGCAGCAGGCTTCGACCGTAATCTTCAGCAGTCAACAGACGAGAAAACGAGCCTGTGTCCTGCAAACCTTTTTATGGCCAGACAACAGATAGGGGTGGGGCAGTAGGGGTAATAAGGGGAGAGTGGATGGGAAGCTACTGCTGCGATCACTATTATTCTAATTCTTAAACAATTATTAAATATTGCGAGAATGAAATGAAATTCAATATTCGTTATAAGTTTTTTTAGATAACCAAATTAGATTNTGTATTAGAATCTAACCAGTTATAGATATGAACTAAATCAAATCACAATTTTTTTTAACTATAAAGACTTTTTGGTTATGAGTTTTTGACTTTTTAGTACTTTAGTTTCATAAGTTAGGGAATTAATCATTTCAAGAGAAGTCAGAAGTGAAGTTTACTTTAATATTCTCCATGAAATGTGTTCTGAGTTTCAAAATTTTGTCTCAAAACTAATACTGCTCCATGAAGAAATAGAAATACTACCATTACTCATGTTAATCATCTGTGTATTACGTAATAAAAGCTCAATATGACATTGTGAAAATTCTCTACCGGCAGATAATAACTTTTGGCTATATAAAATATACTTTTACAAAGTAATACTGGGATATTTAGAATTTTTCCATATCTCTTAAATTGAAAAACAATTCATTTAGAAAAGAAGAGTGAACTATAATGATTTCAATACAGGGTAGGATATTAATGAAATTATAGAGCATGATTAGCATTCTTCTAGTTCTTTAGATAAAAATCATATTGTAACAGAACAAAAGTTAGTTAATTTTATATACAAATGAAATACTTCATAAAGATGAATGAAATTTCAATTCTATTTACGTGAGTACATATCTTATTGGCCTTCATCAGCTAACTTCTAGCATCCCTTAATCAAAATATCGAAACTGACTGACAAAAAAGATATGGGACTTTTGACTTCAATCCTCAATGAGGAAATATGATCAATTGGTATTTGAAAGCTGAATAGTACATGTGATATGAAGCATGTGATTAGGAAAACAAGTGTTTTTCAGTAATAATTTAGGCTAAATTTATTTGAAAACTTTGTAAGTAGGTTGAAAAAGCAAAATATCAACTAAATCTTGATGATATGTTTTCACTAATTATTTTAGGCAAAATTTTGCTGAAATTGGCAAAAATTTATGAAATAAGATAGAAAATAATTCATAAAATAAATCCCTGGAAAGTGTTAAAATTTCACATAAAACACTCAAGTTTACTTTAAAATCACATGCTACTGATAAGATAATAATGATAAAAATCTATTTTCAAGTATGGATGAAATTTCCTGATTCTATGCTGATCTCTTTCACAAAAATTTACTTTGTGGTCATCCTGTACACTTTTAATTGACATAAACAAAAAACACCACTGCATTAAAGTAGTACACCCAATTATTACATTTACAAATGGTAAGGAATTATGGATCTACAGCATATTAATTTGACAGCACCATCAATGTGACAACATGAGCACAACATCTGCCACTTACTGGGGCGCCAATATTGTTTAGGTATGTTTGGCAACCATTTTGGGCGCAGCGGCTTAGTTTCCATGACACTGAAGGATGGTGGAAAAACAGAATAAATGGTTTGTTCTACATAGTTAAATCAACATTATAGATGAAGTTTCAAACATTCTATATCATACATATCTTAAACTTTCTAGATTTCCCTTTCAATCATCAATAAAAATATCATCAGAAATAGCACTATGAATCCTAAGAAGTTCATACAGTATAAATTAAGACAAGGTAGGTTCCTATTGAGTATTTTTGAAAAAAGATATTTACGAAATTTATCTGCAATATTTATTTAGGATTGATAAGGAATCAATCCCATGTTGATTTAAGCTCTCCTTTTTCATTTTAATCCAACCAGAAATCTCAATTTATACTAAATGAACTATAACGGAATTAACAACAAATACCAAGGTATAACCAATATAATTTAAAGGTCAGTATGAATTAATTCAGATTTTTCTTCAATATGGCTTGCCTTTTCATCTTATGTAATTTAATTGTGATGTCACCAAATCAGGGTCAGAACTTGGTAAAAGAATAAAAATATATACCTTTGCTTCTCCCAGCATTTCCTAAATTTGACGCTAGTATGGACGATTTGCATCTTTTGGCCTCTTTAGTTGAACTTTAAGTCGTTTCATGCCAATCTGGAAACCATTCATGGCTTGAATCGCTGCCTGTGCACTGGCAGGATTATCGAAGCTTACAAAACCTGGAAAAAAAAATTTTCCTTTTTATTAGGATAAAGAGGGAGAGAAGGAACATTAAACCATTTAACATTTTTACCAATACGATCAATTACTTGCCATTAATTTTAAATTTGGAATTAAAATTATATGCTAATAAATCAAAATAGAAACAATTCTTGGCAAAGAGTCATAATCTTTGCATGAGATCTGTTTAGATTTAAAAATAAAAGAAAATTTCATTTGAAAGGCTTTTGCTATTTTAATCCATTTATCATAGCTTTATTAAAAGAAAATGATGTATCACATGTTACTGATGGTTCTTAGAGCATGAATTTGTTATGCAGTGTTATATACAGAATGTGTAAGATCATTAGTTATACACATTAAAATTTTCAGGTTCTGTTTTAATTTAGATTAAATAAAAATTGATGTCAATCAACAGTCTAAGTCAAGTTATTTAATTTTATATTACTTAATCTGTCTCTTTTGTATTTATTCTGTTTACTGAGCAAGTTAGTTCTTAGATATCCCCGTTGTCACTCAAAATACATCCTACCAACATTTCTATCAATCCATGTACGCTAGGCATATACTGTAATAGTAAGTAAGATAATAATTTCTGTTGCTTTGGTATATAATATATGGAAAAGTATCAGTGCTCAGAAACCATTCACAAAGTTTAGCAATGACTTTTGTTTTAAGATGGTGCTTTAAGTAGTCCAGGCACTTGAAGGGAAAATTAAAACATTGTGATGGAAATTTGGAAAAATTGGAAACATTGTGAAGCTCTAGTTACAATTGGTGCACTACTTGAATAAAACTGGTAGCATTTTTACAATATTTCTTATATAGCCTCTTCATGAATTCTATATTTTACTGTAATATACTTGAAAATTATGGAAATAAACCAGAGGTATTAAAAATGTATTAGAATCTAACCAGTTATAGATATGAACTAAATCAAATCATAGCTTTACTTGCTTTTAAGTGAGAAATAAGTTAATATCAGTCAGCAGAATAATTTACAGGCTTCTTTGTAAATTTGAAACTATTAATAACAATCGTATCTGAATTATATTGCACTAAATCCTTTGCCTCAGGAATTAAATTTAATAAATTATTCAGCCTTTTATGTCAATAATTTTATCTTCCATTATGAAAGCAGACTAGAAATGTATTTTCAATATTCCTATCCTCTAACTCATCTGGCTGTTTTCTTTCAACCTTTCAAAAACATTTCAACACTGACCTCACAATCCTTTACATGGGCCTCCTCTCTTTAAGTCCATGTACATTGAATTCCATAACAAGTTAACCAACCTTTGCAGAACATTTGTCTACCTTTTAGTTAAACTTTTAATTATAAAACATGAATGCAAGAATAGTGACCATCAGTAAAAATGAAAATTATTTTCCTATCTTAATTGTTTAAATGAATTCTCCGAATAATTCGTTCAACTTTGCTACAAATTCCTTTTCATATCGCAGTTTCTATGACTATATCGTTTTATGAATATTTGGTACTTTACAATTGATGTTGCTAAAGTTGTAGAAATATTACAATTTTATATTTTTCATATAAATATTTGAAAGTTATATTGGATAAATTTGTGGATACTTGTGCAACTTAGCATTCAAGTGCTGTTTGGCTCCTAAGGTAAGAATCAAAGAGTATGATATCAAATTTAATTAAACCAGAAGGCATGCAGATGTATTTGTGGTCCAAACATATAAAAAAATTATGTTACAAAGAAACATGTCTTCCAGTTGTCCAAATATAAACCTTCTTATCAAAAGTTGGAAAAATTTCCCCAGTCAATTTACATAGGATGAAAGTAACGTTCCTACACAATCAATAGATATCACAGCACAATTGGAATACCTTATTCAAAAACATATGATTCCTTAATTATATACCAAATATGGACAGGAATTAAATACCTGGGGACCTTTAACCATCACCTCTTTGTGAGTCAACCTGTGGAGACCAACAGCCAAGCCTTAAGCAAATTGTGATTTTTTACTTTAGTATTCAGAAATATTTATAATATAAATACAAGTTATAATGTATATCATAAGAATATGAAGCAACTATCTTCTACATATTCCTAGCTTAAATACTACTGTAATGCCTAATACTTGTCAGGAAGTCTGAGAATGATGTGTGGCAGCCAACTGCATTTTCCCTGCCCCTTGCACCTCCAAAGCTACACGAGACACTCGCATGATGATATTTATATGATTTTTATCAATAATGTAGAGCCACCAACACTCTGTTATCATGTTCATCAGCTTGTCCACAGTTAGCAATAGCGTTGTCCAAATGAGAGATCTGTGGAAAAATGGTAGGTCTTTTGAGAATTCATTACCAATAACATAGCATGGGAGCAAAATTCAATAAATATCAGCAAAATTTGCAAAATTATGTAATTTATATCTTCTTAATTTTGAAATAAAGGTACTTTTGGCCATACATTTACTAATTAAAGACAAAATATTGAACTTCAGCTTGCATAATTAGTATGGCTGAAAGTATCTGCAATTCTTTCCAGCAAGAAAAATATATTAATGACACAAACATCCATTAATATGCATACACAATTTAAGCAAAAGCTGCATTTAAGGCATTCCACAATAAAGAAAATAATATCTGCCTAATAACTTGGAATTCTCTTGCATTCAGTAAAACAAAATATTTTGCTATCCAGAAAAGTAAAATCAAAAAATGTTTGATATTCAACTGGCATCATATATGATGGCTATTTTCTGATACTCAGAGATATTCAGAATTTTTGATGAAATGTGAGATAGAGGGTAGCCACAGACCTACATTTAGGACATCCATTAGAGAGAAAATCTATGCCGGAGACTGAAAAGAGGATACTTCACAAATATGAGGAGATGAAAACAATAACTTTGCTATTAATTTTCTACACACATAAGTTTAACGAGAAAAGGTAAGAATAAACTTTGTGAAATATCCTTTTTCTAATCTTTAATACAGCATCTTATCGACTTCCATTGGAAATCACACTAAAAGACTTATGAGACAAGATCTACAACATTTTTGTGTAATATATATATTAAATCAATTAAAATAAAAGATGGGGTGTCACTTAAAAATGGATGTTCACGCAAGGATCTATTCAATATTTTCTATGAGTTGCATGCTATCATAACCTTGAATGCTAACTTAGAGACAAATTGAACGAAATACATGTGCAACCGTAAAACTTTGATTTAGATAACAGAATACAACACTGACAAAAGCAATACTTGTATTTTATGAGAAGAAGCATAAATTCTTCATAAGTGGAGATTTAGATGTATATTTAGTGAAAACAAAATTAAAAATATCAACACAAATTCAATAGTACAATGATAAAAGAATTGTTAGTCTAGTGTATCTTATCCTCATCAAACAAACACTTTCTAACTATTTACAGAAGCAAATGTGCCAGGAAAGAAATTTTTTTGATGCTTTTCCTTCTGAGTCACTGGTAAGATTAGCATACATGCAGGATTACCACAAAGTATGTACAAACAAAATAGCTCATTTCAATATTAAATTCCATCTAAGATTTCTTTATCTTTAAAGTTGTAATTTCTAAAAANAATTAATTATCATGAAGATAATGATACATATATTCTATAAATAATTTAGTTCTTAGCATCATTTAGCAAATATCTTTTATTTCTGTTAGTTTACTAGTGAACAAAAAATTTCATGAATGTTAAGAATTGATAAGTTAAAATCTTGTTCCAAGACACTGAATTAACATATTCTTTTCAATTATTTAGTACTACATATACTCATTATTTTCAACCTTCCACTTTTTAAAAGATATTTTGAGCACAAACCCTTTTACACTCATAGATTCTCCTTATCCTTTGCCTTAGATACTTGGTGGCTAAATATTTAGCCACCATATCCTAAAGGGTTAATAATATTTTCATATACTTGATAATCATGCACTTAAAATAATGTTTGAAAGAAAATTGCATCAAAAGTTGCTCTATTTACCAAAGCATTTGCTCTGGTTTGTTGCCCGATCAATAAAAACTTTGGAACTGATGACATTGCCAAATGGAAGGAACATCTGCATCAATTCTGCATCACCAAACTCCTGAGGTAAGTGATAAATGAAGAGATTGCACCCTTCGGGGCCTGAGATGGAGCAACCTATTAAGGATTAAAAGTAAGATGTAAAAATTAGTCTACTTTAAAGTATAAATACTTAACCACAAAATTAATTTATTTTATAGTAGTACATGCATGCAACACTTTATTACCATTTCCTACCTCGATGAAATACCTCTCCTATGAATGATCACATAACTGAGATGTTTTTCTTGAAAGTAGAATTAGAAATAATAATTTCTGATAGAAAAGGAAAATGAAATAATAACAAAGCAGAAATAAACTGCAAAAGAGGTTTTAAAGAAGAAATATGGTGGAAGAATAATAGAAGTTCTGCTCTTTGATAACCTCAAAATTTTGCTTCTGAGTCCCTTACATCATATGTTTGATTTTGAAATTCTTCTTTTGTACATAAGAACTGCTCATATGAGTGATAGAATAACCTTACCAATTCCTTTTGATTCTTGGAGATTACATGTAAAAATGGGGATTCCAGTTAGATAGTGCTTTAAGAAAATTCCTCATACACATTATATACATAAAAATGTTTAAATGCTTGTTGATATGCTATACTGATGCTGTTGTTGGGAAAACAAAGCTATCCTTTTTCTATTATGGCCTATATATGTGATGGATGATCTAATCTAAATATATTTCCAATGAGACAACTAACAAGTATTATGCCCATATATTGAGTGGCTCAAACATTTTTACAATACCTCATGGGGAAAGAGATCAACATACCTTCCAGTTCTCATGCAAAAATCTGGAATTCAGATATGTCTAATATTAAATTTCATGTCACTTGTGAGTATGGTTTATGAAGTAAGCTTACATGAAAGTGATACTTTCTGAAATAAAAATATGGCCCTTTATTCATAATTTTTGGAATGCCTAGAATAGGAATTATTCTACAACTATTGCTAATCAGAAATAAGCTCAAGGAATTAAGTGATAATTTAACAGAAACATCAATATCAGTCTCTCTTGAGATGATTCTAATAGAGTATTCCATGAGTGGGGCTCCTGGATAACCAAGTGGGCAACGAGTTCGACTTCAGTGAAAGCAGTCCTGGGTTTGATTCCCGGTGGGAACCTAAATGCAAAATGACCTTAGATGTCGAAGCAAATTTAACAATACTATTCCATGAATACTTTAGTTTATAAGTTCTGCTATTACCAAGATTAAATTCTCTCATGTACCACCTCTGCTAAGTTACTTTTAATCATTCCATTATTCATTAATAATGCTTGCACAGGTTGGTCTATGGTTAACAATAAACACAAATGCTGAGCCTAAGTTATAGAGCTATAATTTATTTCCCCACCAATTGCATAAGTCTAAATGATTTTGAAAAGGAGTTGTCTCATATTGCTAATAAGGCACCATGTAGCTGTTATCAGAATAGTTGGTGCCTTAATTTTGATTCTCATCAATAATGAATACTGATTCACTGGTTTTTACCTGGTTGCTTTGTCATCTGAGAATATTTAGGAACATCCTCATCACTCACACCTAAGATTAACATTATTAACTTACAATCGTCTTAAATTCTGGAAATAGATCTACAGAATCAACATATAAATGGATATATGTCGCATCACACATGTTAACATGAAATACTGAGGAAAGAAACCTAATAAGCAGATGTAGTGATAAGAATCTGAGCAACTTGATCTTGCGATTGAGTTCAAATTAAAATTTTCATGCTACTCTCAACTTGAGTTAAATGAAATATTTATCGATTCACATAGAAAATATAATTAAAATTTTTTAATGTAAATTGATTTCATGAACAAAAAAATCAAGAAAAATCAATGAGGTAAAAGCAAAGAGAAATTATCCCTTATTAACAAATAGTGTAAAAATGGAAAAGAGAGGAATTCAAGAGAAAGAAAATGAAATCTTTATGTCTGAAAGACAGCTAAGAATTATATTGACTTTTATCAGATCTATTAAACAGTAGTCATCTCTGTTTTTCATCCTGCTATGTTTTATGTAGAGTTTGTGAGATAATATTTTGATGATAATTTCAAGTAAATGTGATTAAAGCTCACTTTAATCTAGCCATGAAGAACACTTATATTCATGCCAATCTAATATGTCATGAATTTGAATTTTCTTTCAGTGATCTGAAGGAAGCAATACAGAAACAGTTATGTGCATTTTTCAGTAAAGAATAACACTTAAAATTTAAGGAACTTAAAAATATTACATAGAGATAATGTGAATGATAAAAATTTTAAATGGAAAATTTTATTCTCAATAGCTTCAAAAATAAAAGTTGCATTCCACAAAGTGGAAGTGTTGAATCCTTAACTGAAAACATGTTCAGAATAAATATTAAGTTTATTGTTACCTTTGAAATTACTCTTATTATGAAGATCTTTAAATTTTCTCCTTGGTTACATTTCAGAGTAGAAAATCTTACAAAAAAGGTCATAGGAAAATTTTTAATTAAAAATATAAACATTTTTATGAACTTTTTGAAATAAGGCTTGGTACTCTGAAAGAAAGCTAGAAATGTAGACTATACATTTCATTGGAGAGCTTAAGAAGAGCCAACTGATTCTGTGTATGAATATTCCATCAGTTTGATCATGGAAAGATTTTTAAAGAGAGATCATGTTTCTGCTCCCATAATATTCATTGCTACTAAGCTTTATGCTCAGATTTATTAACACAGACAGAAAATCTTTACAACAAAACTTTCCTCAGCATTCCATACTCATTCCAAATGCCACAATTTAGCTTTAGTACCTTATGCTCAATTCCATTGTATAAGGGAGGCATATAGATTTTTCATTGGAACAAATTTCAAAGATTCATAGGAGCCTTTGAATGAATGTACATAGCAGTGAAAGGGTTATATTCTAGCATCAAATCATATTTTAAAATTATCGGAATATCATTGTCATTAAATAATCTCAACAGCAATTTTGTTTGATGATCTAGCTACTGAGTAGAATCTTTGGTTCCTGAAGTCTTCTAGAAGGATATTTTTCTCTGAGTGAATTTAGAAAATCCGTTTAGATGGTAGTAATTAAATTCACATATTGCTGAAGTCCTTCATATTTAGTTTTGTATTCTAAATTTCTCACTTGCATTACAAATTGCATTTAAATAATAGGATGGTCTTTGTATTTCATAAATGTGATTTCATCTGTTGATCCAGCCTTTTCATTATGTTCAATGAATACATTGGAAATTATTTTTAGAGTGAGGATTCTTTGTCCAGTAAAATACAGATGAACTTATTATTATAATTTTATGAATAATTATGAAACATTTTGGGATGGGTGCATGGAAGTGTAGATATTTCTAAGGAATCAAAAGGCATATAACTTGTCACAAAAATTGTTATGTAAATTTTTTAACATATTTTGAACTCTCCACAAAATAGATGAATGCTATTGAATATTATACAAAATATTTCCCTTTCCATTCTATCTAGTCAGAATGATGTATCACTCAACAAACAGTAGATGCAGGAATTTCACTCTTTTGTTTACACAGAAAGCTTTATTAATTGTGGCAACATTCATTTGCATTGGCTTAAACAAGGCAAGCAAATTTGTGATTCCCAACTTTCAACAACAAGTAACACACATGAATGCACACCAAAACAAGGCAGAAGTGCGAGTGCCAAGCCATATACTTAGCATAACAAATGCAGAATAGCACAATGCAATTAACATAAGAATGAGTGATTTTTACAGCTGAAATTTTTAATAATCTTTTATAATTTTTACATCTGCCTTATATTATTTAGATCAAGTGGCAGGTACAGTTAATTTAAGAAATCAAGTAGTAAAAAATTTATTCAAAAGCAATTTAAACTGTAGTTATGACAGATGAGTAGATATTGTGAATTTACTTTGTTAAAATGAATTCCTTTACGGTTATTTCTGGTTTTGAATTATTTTTATATCAGGCATCTTACCTTCCCTTTGCGTTGGGGGAACAGTTGTCATCGGTTGGGGCATTGCCTGTGGAAACTGGCCGTAAACTGCAGGATATGCTGCCAAGAAGATTACAAATTGATACATACACTCAGTGAGGATGAAAGCAGGACTTAAGGAGAAGGAGTAGATGGGAATAGCAATAAAATCATTGCAAAAATTTGATTACATTGTTAAGATTCCCTTCTCATTTTAATAATTTTAGGAAGTTATCATCCTTGGTCATTTTGTGTATTTTACATGTATGGCTCCCTCTAAGAATAAGATATATAAGAATGGAAGATATGTTAACTTGATTTACAAAAGGATGAGGAATGAACACATAACTAAGCATCAAAATTGTGCAGTTATGTTATGAGGAATATTCATGCAGAGACATTGCAGAAAAAAAGCAATGTAGAAGAAATAGACACAACCAATTAAAAATTTTCAGTTTTGTTTATAAAAAATATTTCACCCACATGAAATCATTCCATTAAAACATTGAAGGATATTTTAAATGTTGTTAACTATTTGAAATATGAATCAGAAAGGAAAAAACAAATCCACTCAAGAGAAGCAGACCGACAAAAACAATCATGCAGGAGTACTTACACAAAAGGATATCATGGCCCATTTGGTTTAATGACTAAAGATTGTCTCAAGTTTGTGAATGCTATAGTAATGCCACATAGTAAACATATTTTTAAATGAAAGACACAGTATAGGTAGATATAGTTGAATGAATAGGAAAATAAAGAGAAAGAGATAATACTTGAGCAAGTATTATCAAAACATCATGTTTTCACATACCAACACCAGGGTAAGGTTGCATTCCAGGGTAAGCAGCATGCTGCAAAGTAGCTTCACCATTCGGCAAGCCTTGAGCTGGAATGGACAAATGAAGGGCATCTACGTAAAAGTAGTTAAATTCCTTCAGACCAGGACAAGAAATGGAGTGAAATGAACCTTCCTACTTAGAATCACAGTGATTTATTTGGAATTTTTCAATTATCAAGTAAAACTGTTCTGAGATCTCTGATTTTGCAAAGGAAATAAAATGATTTCTGACTAATGAGGAACTTCGGAAGTTGCCTAACTTTATGAAGCCTTTCATAAAAAGTAAACAAAATTTAAACCTCATTTATTATAGATGTAGAAATAAATGCCAACCCTTTTGTACTGTTCCACAAAATATTATAGCTGGCCAAAAGTACATAAAACATGGATTCCCATCCTTCCTGTGGTATCCAGTGTGTCCTCTCTGATCCATTAACATGAAAAAAGTCCTTTGCAATTTTTTCTTTTCATGTAAAAAGTCCTTTACAATTTGGAACTATATGTGCCATAATATTCAGTGGAACACTCTTTATAGTTGACTGCAAAACTCAGTGATATGACGCTACCACCTAATTGTATTATTTGAAATCCAACACTCATTTACCAAAGTACCCATTGGAGACACTTAAGGAGTGATTGATGACAAATTAATTGAGGATAATGTTCATAGTGACTTCAGAACAGACTTTCTAAATTTAATCACTGTTTGCAGAAACCAAAATTTCTTTTTGTTCAATGGATCTTTGTACAGCCAAAATAGAGGTCTTTTCGTGGAGTCTCCACTGTCTCCCATCTTTGTGGATATTTTCCTCAATCACATCAAAACTATATCATTTGAGTCAAATTCACCATTGTTAAATATCATCATCAGGTGGCATTGCTACGTTGATGACATTCTTTTTATTTGGAAAGGCTCATCCGGACAAATTCATCAATTTCTCAATATTTTACTCCCTTCACCCCTCACCCACCTTTAACATGGAGGAAGAAAGTAATTAATCTTTCAATTTGTTTTATCTAAACCTACACATCACCAAAAAAGTTCATTTTTCCATTTATGGTAAATCTATCTTCACCGATCACACTATTCCTGCTTCCTCCAACCAACTTCTCTCACACAAACTTGCTGCTTTTCATTCCTTTATTCACAGACTAGTAACCATTCCTATGTCCCCCAACGATTATCAAAAACAACTAACCACCTTTTAAAATCATTATTATGCAATGGAAAAGACAAAGTAGACCACTTATTAAAGTCCTAAATTTATAGGATTCACTACAATGATTGCAACATTGCAATATTTATATTGGAAAAAGTCACAGAGACAAATGTAAGATGTAAGGAGCATCACCAGGCTTTCCTAAACAGAGTCCCCCTGAGATCTCACTTTGCCTGTCACCTCCTTGAAAACAATCATACCTTGAACTTTACTCCTTTCATCCTTTATTCTACCCCAAAAGGCTTTAACCTAGACACCACAAGGAAAATCAATATTCTTAATGATGTACATTATTCCATTTTCTATCCAAAGAACATCTCTTAATGGACAATACTTCAAATCTTTTAACCTGCCTCTTTCCCTCATTACTCTCCTCTTCGACCCAACTTTTCTATCTAATCACTCCACCCCTATCCTCCCACTTATTGTTCCCACATGTCTCCAAACATCCTTGCCTTCCCTTTTTGGTCCCATATGTTTTCTTTTATTCGCTTCTCATTCCAGTGCATGAAGATGAACTGAAACCATTGGTCACTAGAGAAATATATTTAGTGGAACAGCACACGTGATTAGCATTTATTTATACTTCTATAATATGGAATTTCAGCAATTATTTCTAGACAAGATTAATTAAACTCATTTATTACAATTTCTAGTTCTCTGTATGCCTCATGGTATTAAATGTGGCTCATCATATTAATAAAGAAATACTTTTCCTTTCTTAGAACCACTCCACTGAAGAAACCATATTAATTTGTTAATGGTAAAAGCCCTATTAGTTGGAGTACTAGGAATCTATGTGAGAGAATATTTTGGTTTAATTCATATTGAAGTAGAACATTATTTATTATAACTGTTTTTCATAGACAAAGGAAAGATGAATTTAATCTACATGTTCATTTCCATGACATCTCTGTTTATTGCCTTATTCCCTAGGCCTCTGAAGGAGGCAATATTTTTTTTTAATTCTTGGGAAACATTTTTATTTTATTTGATTACATTTTTACAGCCACAATAGCTGATTTCTATCAGTCATCTTGTTTTTACACTTGTTTGACAATGAAACCATGAGAGATAAGGAGTAAACATTGAAAGTGACCATATTAATATTAGGAAAAAGATAAGCACAAGATTTAAAAGAGAAATATGTCCTTTTCTTATTTAAATAATATTCAAGCTCAAACATTATCTGTTTCTAGAAAACTCTAGAAGTACTCAACTCACTCAATATTGTTGGTCTGTTGATTAGAATAGATTTCCCAAAGATTTCGGCGTAACATATACACCTCAGATGATTTTAGAGGGAAATGATGATGCTTTGGGAAATATTAATTGTTGATCTAAGATAATAAGAAGTAATATGAAACAAAAGCTGCAAATGTAATGAATCCTTAATTGGAAACTTAAATTTTAACAATAAAAATTGATATTTAAAATATTATTCATAACTGAAGTTCAGTTTTGTTGCATATATATAATTTCAATCATAATTCAAGGAATTTTTTTTAGTAATTCTATGAGAACTTTGTTATTATTTTATCTTCATATGCCACCCTTAGCAGATAGTATATGTTAAGAACCGTTCATAGTTCATAGTTTTATATTTGCTTTCTTGAAGTTATTTCCATGGATTATTATAATAATTATTACTATTTCTAGAATGGAAACAGGAAAACCCCAATAACATTCATTTTAATGATTATTTAGGAACTCAAACAAACCAATCCCTAACCAGAAAAATCCAACTAGCCGAGACTCAAACCCAGGACCTTGTGGTTGGAGCACCAGCATGCTAACCACTATGCCACAGCAGCCTGTTATCTCATCACCATAAATTTCTGGTGAAATCAGAAAAATATTTTTCACTTTCGACCTTACCTTATGAAATGAAATAAGGAGCCCATTTATCTCTTCCAACTGAAAAAGTCTGATAATAGGCCTAACCCTAATACATTTGGGTGAATGAAATATGGAGCAAAGGAAACTCGAGAGATATTAATACTTGGTAATAGAATGATAACAAAGGAAGACAGAATTCAGTGTGGTGCAGGAGATTTCCTTCTAATTTCAAGGTACACCCTGGCTTTCCAGCTAGGCCTATGCAAATCTATATGTATATATGATTTTGAAAAACATCCAAAAAGATGTAAATAGATTACATATTAATGATTATGAAAATATTTTAGTTATTGAGCTCCAGGTGTTCTGGCCAAACATTGTGGAAAAACCATCTAAAAATAGTTTTGGAATTATTTTTTATAATTTAAAACATAATTTATAAAATATTTATAAAGTAAAATAATTCAAAACCTTTTTCATATGTAATTCTAAATATCATTTTGAATAATCCCACAATCCAAAATGTCGATACAATTCTACCATTGTAAAAAAGGGAATGGACTACGGTTAAAAAAATTACATATAATACTTGACAAAAGAGATGCCAACCTTTTGAGCTTCTGTTAACTGCTTTTAGTGACAATTTTGTAATACTTTAATTTCTTGGAACTCATCTGCTTTGATTATGACTTAAAGTTATATCTAATTATAAAACTAAATGAAATAAGGACAACTGTAGTGCATATGTACTGATACCTTTAAGGGTTAGATGTAAGAATAGACTTGATAGTCTCAATCTTGCCCTAATAAAATTACATTATTATTATTATTACTAAATTGTTACTTATAATTATCAACCTAAATACTTTAATTTCTTAGTATGATCAGAACTTATGTATGAATAATTTTACAATCAGATATTAAATAATCTGAATAAAAATCTTTTAAGATTGTAGTGTCCCTTTGCTAAATATTTAGTCAATGATTTGTTATTACTTATTGTATTAATTAGTTATCAATCTCTGACTGCTACCTAAAGAAAATCATCCTCAGGAAAACAACTTAACTTAAATGCACAACTAGCAGTTTTTGTAGCATAAAAATGACTTTAACCTCAAGTCACATTCCACAGTTGGGAAATTTTGAAATAAGAAACAGTAAAGTTTTTAGTTTGGCTGCAAACAAAGAAATGAAAGACTCCATTTCCTCTCATGGTCATTTCCTTTATTGAAGAGTCAGCTAATATTCCAGCAATAATAAAAGAAAATTCCATAGAAATGATACTGACAAAATTAATTGATGATATTATTTCATTCTGAAATAACTTTTAACTGGTAGATAAAATATCCCAGTCACATACATGATAGTATGCAAGTAAGTTTATACATTAAGCTATAATCATGAGTATACTCATACACTTTTTACAGCCAAGATTTCATTAAATGTATACTTACGTGTTGGGTATGATTGTGGCATGCCATTTGTATAAACTGGATCTGATCCTCCTGGCTGGCCATTAGGCGTTTGTGCAGCCATATTAAAATTTGGCATTGTAGGGGAAGGCAGACTAGGAATAGCACCATTTACAGGCTGTGCTGAGCCAGAACCTAACATAAGGTAATTTAAATTAGAATCAACATATACAACTCATTAAACATATATTGAGTGTCACATAGTTAGTATGAGTGTGCTTGTGTGTACATGGAATGCTTGAGGTGTAATTATGCTTTTATTTAAGTTGTTGTATGGTGGAAGAAGAGAAATCAAAAGGGAGAATATAGTTTATTATTACTGGGACTGAATTATGTATGAGAACTTATTAGGACGAATAATATAGAAAATCAGTATCTGCTGGGTAATGTAGAAATATAAACTTTTTAAAGTCTGCAGAATGAAGGCCATTCTTTGGCTTAGCTGATGATGTAATAGAAGTTAAATGAATCTTGGAGGGAGGCATTTAGGAGGTTAAGGGATTTTAAGAGGTTTGAGAAAGTGCAGGGACTGGCTAAGTGATCAGGCTAATGAAACAACATCTGGTGAACGATTGGAAAAGCTGTCAAACTGTGATGAAATTAACAATGACCAATAGCTAAGTGGGGCATGACAATTTTATTCTGCTGTTGTAATTTTCTTTTGTGCATGCGATTTTTATCAGATTTAGATTATTGTAATTTTGTCTCAGAATCACAACATTATACAAAATGTATGGATGCAAATTTGTAAAGATATAGCCAGTCGTTTCTGGATTGAGATTATGTAAATCATATAAGATCAACCAACTTGAACCAAAAGCATGATAGCTATGTTATTGCTTGGAATTATAGAGAGGGAGATAGAAATTTTCCAGTGCTTTGAAGGTAAGACAAAAATAATAAGGAATACGTTGCTTACCATTTAGGGCGGCATGAGGCATTTGCGTGGCGAGGGCGGCTGCCATTGGGTTTATATAAGTGCCCTGAGCGGTTGCAGCTGCCATTAGAGCCTGTTGCTGCATGATCTACCATCAATGGCGATAGCGCATGAAGCCGATGCGGAAAGAAAAGACGGGCAACAAGATCAGAACTGACATCTTCACCTCGTTAATCAAACTTACAACAAAAAATTAAAGATAAAACAGCAATCTATTCTAATAATTTGAACATGCCACCCTTAGCAGATAGTATATGTTAAGAACCGTTCATAGTTCATAGTTTTATATTTGCTTTCTTGAAGTTATTTCCATGGATTATTATAATAATTATTACTATTTCTAGAATGGAAACAGGAAAACCCCAATAACATTCATTTTAATGATTATTTAGGAACTCAAACAAACCAATCCCTAACCAGAAAAATCCAACTAGCCGAGACTCAAACCCAGGACCTTGTGGTTGGAGCACCAGCATGCTAACCACTATGCCACAGCAGCCTGTTATCTCATCACCATAAATTTCTGGTGATATCAGAAAAATATTTTTCACTTTCGACCTTACCTTATGAAATGAAATAAAGAGCCCATTTATCTCTTCCAACTGAAAAAGTCTGATAATAGGCCTAACCCTAATACATTTGGGTGAATGAAATATGGAGCAAAGGAAACTCGAGAGATATTAATACTTGGTAATAGAATGATAACAAAGGAAGACAGAATTCAGTGTGGTGCAGGAGATTTCCTTCTAATTTCAAGGTACACCCTGGCTTTCCAGCTAGGCCTATGCAAATCTATATGTATATATGATTTTGAAAAACATCCAAAAAGATGTAAATAGATTACATATTAATGATTATGAAAATATTTTAGTTATTGAGCTCCAGGTGTTCTGGCCAAACATNGACGGGCAACAAGATCAGAACTGACATCTTCACCTCGTTAATCAAACTTACAACAAAAAATTAAAGATAAAACAGCAATCTATTCTAATAATTTGAACGATACTTATAACTGTTAATTTTTATTAATTATTAATTACACTATTAATAGTTAGTAATATTGTAATTTATTCTTTAATAGAGGTTAAACAGCATTGAAAAGAAGAAATATCCACTAAAATGGTAGCGGAACAAAAACGTATGAAATAGATTACAAGGAATACCTCTCTTTATATTATTTTCTTAAAAGAATCTGAGCAGTAAATACTACTGTCAAACAAGAAGAACAAATTTCCTTTACCTGTGCGTAGGCCCCGTACGCCCCGAACTGGTTAAAGACGAAGGGGTTGAGAAGGCTCATGTTTCCAGCCATTTGTTGCATTCGGCGCAACTGACGTTCTTTTTCCGTGTCTGCGAATTTCACGACCAAGCTCGAAGACGCACCCTGTACAGAAATCAGATAAATTAAAATCGAAAATTGATTATTGACAGCATAAATCCGTAGCAAAACTGAGGAACGACATCAGTCATTTTAGGCACATTATTCTTTCTAGATTGCAGCGATGAAAGGTATAATCTGAAGTTGCTGAAATCCACTAACATGTATGAGAGTTCTAAGGTTCGTTCATAGTTCATTTTAAAAATTAGTGAATAACTACAGGGCAAAATTAATATTAACTTCTAATTCTAAATTATACCACTGAATGATTGAATGATAACAAGTATTGTTACTTGGCAACTTCTTCGGGTTGCGGAACATCATACATTTAAAATTGAGGAACAGGTATGATATACGTAGATTAATTTATTTCATTTTCATTCCCTATTCAGGTTTTCTCACAACCAATCTTCTTTTTCATTGGAGAACTGGATGGTTGGACTAATAATTGTTAACCAGATAGGTTACAACTAACAGCACCTTGCTTTGAGCCAAAGAGCTAATTAGGGCTATAGTTACACCTTTAAAAGGCACTGTAGCATTTTTGTATGTTTTCTTTTTGAAATCAATGTCTCAATAACCTCGGAATGAGATATAAAGTCTCAAAATTATGAAATCACAAGGAAGAAATCCGTCAATAGTTAGTTTTCTAAAAACATTTTTTCTTAAAACTTTTCATGTCATACATATTCTGCTGTTTCAAATTTTACCGCATGCATAGAAAAGATCGGAGTTTTAGATGATGATGATATAATGGAAATGCAAGATATATTGAAAATTTAGCGAAAATGTGCGTTATTATCTCAAATTGAAGTTTTCAATATGGATCGAAACTCACGATTTTCGAAGTATTAAGAGGAAAAAAATTCGGAGGTAAAAGAAGCCGAACATGGTGAACATGGAATAGAGAGGTGAGATTCTGGACATTAATCGCTCGATTTAACAGTTCTAAAATGCCTCAACTGTTGCATCAGGGCAATGCCCCCGTGAGAGCCTTCGCCTTGGAAACGCGAGCCGAGCGGCTATTGTTAAGGCAGATAAACTAAATTTCGCGCCATATTTACATGTCCCTCTCCCTCCATTACTGTTTGCCCAATCTGACAATCATTATTCACTGTTTCACGCCTTTGGCGGCCACTCACCGGCATAGTTTGGCTCCCGTGCAGACTGCTTATGGCCGCTTGCGCTTCCTGGTGCGAACTGAATTTGACAAATGCACAACCTGCAGAAGACAGAAAAGAAAAGACGATGGATTAGGGGAGCGATGCTTGCATGACCTCCTGTTTAATATGTGAAAACTTACTCATCCAAAACATAGAATATGAAAATACCAACTTTAAGATATAGAAGATGATTTAAAGAATCATGTAATCGAGCCATTGCATTTAAGTGGACGTAAGGAAAAGTCACGAGAAACGTATTAAATGAGCACGATCATGCCGAAATTTCAGTTTGAACATCATTCGTGCTGGAACTCGATTCGAACGTGAAGATAACATCCGAATGAGAAAACGAACCCATCAGAACCGATTCCGTGTCTGAAAACACCGTCTGATATTCACAATCACTGGCTTTCGGCGGAGGCGCCATCGCTCCTCGACGCAAAAGACAGCCCACCGAAATAAACGGCACAATCCGTCCAATCGCAACCGGAAAAGGCGCGGATCAGAAGCGCCAAATGCGAACGACCGTCGTCATTGGAAATTCTTCAGCAGCGCGACCACGCCTCCTGGTGCCTCGCAATCATTTTCCGGAGAATTACCGCGTGCTGCAAGCGGCGCCCACGTGAGCTCTACTTCACGGCACCCACAGCCTATCTCGACGGCGGCGGCGGGAGAGTGCGAGCCCAGGGGATCGATAGTGGGACGGGTGCCGGGCTGACTCGAGGATAGAGGAAGGGTGGGAGGAATGGGGGGGGGGGATATATAATGGGAAGGTGAGAAAGCAGAGGCGAATGGTAGGTGAGCGTAGAAAGAACGAGGGAATAGACGTTAAATGGAAAAACAAATCGAGGTATTGCGATACGCTGGTAATGATTCGATAAGGATTACACTAATTTCAAGCAGCGTTCATGTAATGCAAACACCTTTACCGCTATTTCGATCATGAAACGAATGAAGGAATCGGTATACAGTAAAATGGATACATCTGGCTTTTGAAATAACTTTTGAATATCCATCTCCTCGAGCTTCCTTCGATCATCTATTAGATTAACCATAAAATCAGAGATAAAGAGCAGGGCTTTTAGTCCAAAACAATAGATATCCCTCTTAAACACGGGTCATTCTCTCGCTATCAATTCTGATGCTCACCGAATCCTTTTATCTTCGACCCAAAATTCTTATCTGAACATGATTTCGTTTTGATAGCAGGGACAGATAAAATTTTCCCTTAACCGTAGACGAGGAGACGGCAAATATAAACGAGAGCAAAAAAGGGGAGGAATAAATAGACGTAAGGAGGAGCAAAGAGAAGATAGAGGTGACTATAGGACGATAAATTTGAGATTCAACATTTCCTCTCAGTTTATTCTCAATATAAACAAAAGCGAAGAAATCATGTAAAGAGAGGAGAAAAGATTTAAAACAGGATGAAAGAGGAATTAGAAGAGAATTGAAGGTAGGCAGGTTAATGCGCTTATAGATGGAGCACGCGTAATAGACGATGAACATCAGGGGTCAGAAAGGGGTTGGCGGCGAGTACGGCTCGAATGCGACCGCTGAAGCGACCGAGCAGACCGAACCCTTTTTACGATCACCTGTTATGTGACTCGGCAGCACCAGCACGTGGATATTTTAAGTTTTGATGCTTGGCGCGCGCGTCCACTCCTCGCGCTTTCCTCTCCTATAGGACGATGCTTCCGAAGCAGCTTGAGAAACGAACCGCCCTCGAGATGTGCGTCTGCTGCTGACCGTCGCCGCCGGGAAGCAAGGAGACCCCCTCCTGGGCATGATTCACGCAGATTCCAGCATGTTTCCGATGAAACGTACGCGTGAGATGATAAAGTCTCGACCATACGACAAGAGGACATTAGAGCCGACACGGCATGTGCTTATTGCTAGCCATCGCTCTAACGGAAAGAAATGTCAAAAACAACCGGGGTTCGAATACAGAACCAGTCACACGATTTTCACGCAACCGCTACGGGTGGTTTTTAGGTAATATTTGACCGTATAAAAATTTATCAACTAACGGAAAAGAATTCCGCGAACTTAAAGTTTCAGTAACAAAATAGTGCTGCGCGTTCACCCCAGGGAAAAGTTTATAGACGTTCACGTTTCAGACAATTTACTGGAGACTAAATTACTGACATTTGTGATCAAAATAAAGTGGAATTATGTATTTTTTCTTTTTTAGATGTAATTTTAATGACAGTTTTCAAGGATTCATGCTTGTATTAAACGAAAACTGCCAATAATTTCTCATCCGAATAAAAAATAAATGTTATTAATATCTGAAGATCTGTGAGCTATTTTTATCGCAGGAGACAACTTTCCCAAGCATATCAAACCTAACATTATCGAGTATATGACTTCCTTATAAGCTTCTAAACTTTATACTTTACATATGCTATATATCTAGAAGAAAAATCACATACTCTAGGAGAATTTGTTTTAAAAATGATAAATATATAGGGAGGGTGAAACCAGTTCGCTCTTGCGTGGTTTTATTCAATCCCCATATTAATTTGAGATTATTCGATTTATTCGGAGACATTTTCTGTTATATTTGTTTATTTTCATCGAAGCTGAAACTTCGCAGTGTTTCCCAGATATAGAAATTCTTTGGATACCAAAGTTGGTATGCGAGAGACGTGTTTGACATTCCTGGAATAGACGCGACGCTTCAGACATGATCCTGCTGCAGAACTCAATTTGAGCTGCGTGACCACTTGAAACAAACACCAGGCATGGGATAGCTATGGAATTAATCAAAGTTTGATTCATAACAATCAGCCACGTGCAATCCATTTCAGGGATTTTTCGTGGAATCGGTTTTTATTAGATGCAAAAGACTAAAATAATAATTTAAGCCTAGAAATTCAAGTCTTCTATTCAAATCACAGGCATAAGGCAGGTTTTTGCCAACAATTCTAAAGCTGATTATACTGTTAATAACGGAGTGCTGTTTACAAGGAAGATGAACGTGGAATCCTTGGTTAAACAGTCTTGTACCATAATATATCTCTCGTCTCTTTCGTGCTCTAATTCCGTCAATTGCGATAAAAATGGTCACGTTAAAGAAAAAAGATTACAACTACAATGTCTTCCAGTCTGATATACTCTTCGAAAGAAAGAAAAACAAGAAAAGTAGAAATTTAATCAAGAGAAGTAATCATCTGAAGGAAAATTTAGATTATCAGCGTTAGATAGACTGCAGTGCAACACTGGGTTTCGGGATAGTCATGGAAGGGAAGCAGAATGCTGAGAGGGAGGAATAAAGTCTTCCTGGGAAGACGCAGAGAGACGGTGGTGGGGAAGGAAAGGATGGAACAGGAGATAAAAAAGGGAAAATAGGACTAGCAAGAAAATGGGAAGGGACTGTTAAACGGGAAAATGAGGTGAGATACCATAAGAATGTGGAGGAAGAGGTGAAGGATGATAGGGGATGTGCGAGGAAAGGAAGAGACAGGACGGAGAGCATAGTGGAATTGCACAGCGTTGGGATTTTTTTCATCACCCATTCTCTCATCCTTCCCCTTTACTATTCTTACCCCGCCTCCACTTTCCCCGCCCTTAAATTCTCCCATATATCCTTCAAAATTTCCCCATATGCCCTCTGCCTCCGCATATAACACCACTTTTATGTCATACCATATTCTTCAGCCGTTCATCTCCCGATTTCATTTCTTTCATGAGGGTTTATGTTCTCGCCTCGGTCTTACTCTTGCCCTTCGCGGCTTGCTTCGTTTAAGGTACCCCAAACCTTTAAGGCTATCTAAAACTGGATGATCCAGCAGAACGTTCCTCTCAGTATCGAATTGAGACATCCTATCAGATAGTAGCTGAGCCAAATAAAATGCTAATTGAGTATCAAAGGTGGAAGGATTTTACAATAATTTTCATACAGGATGTAAGTAATCAATAATTCCAATAACTTTATGGACATTTCATTCATGTATACTTTCATAATACTTCTGACATCTCTTTTCAAGCTCACCACGCTAATGTTCTTTTACTGATAATTTTCCAACTATCTTCTCTTTGCACAACTCCTTTCATTCTTGAAGTTACGTATAGTTCTTCTCTTAGGCGTCTAATGCGTTACATTCTTTCCGTTCAATAAACATTCTTCTCGTATATCACTTCAGCTAGTTTCCATCCATCATTTTTAAGTCCCTAACCAACATAAATAATCTTTCCATTCTGGTTACGAAGCCATTTTTACGTCCAAGTTTGTTCAATACCGGGCCATTTCCGACTCTATTGCTTCTGTTTTTGACTCGCATTCTTTTTATAGAATTCATCTCAACTGCATTCAATTTGCTCCTATTCTCCTCTATACACATCTAACTTTCACTTACACTCTTCCTGCACATTATCACATGACAAGATGAGCGCAATCACACTTCTGTAAACAGCCATTTTCGCCAAAAATACCGAATTCGTGAGAAGCTATGGTTTAAGAACCATATTGGTTATTGGAACCATTGTGCTATTATGGTATTTATTGTTTTATTCTTTTATTATGGTATTTTTATGTTGGCGTGTTTGCTGAATCCTTACCAACTGAACATTGGTCTACTTACAAGGTTTATGTACAATAATAACAATAATTTGGTTCCTCGGCCAATTAGTTATGAAAAAATGCTCTGCTTTACAATATGCAAGCAAAAGTCCAACGAAATAATTTATGCTTAGAAAAAAGTTTTCTAGAAACGTTTATATTACCAATGCTTACGACTTATATTCGTGACATTTCTCCTTTATTTTATCATAGAATTGTAGCTGATGCAGCCATAAGGAGCCTTAGGAGCCTTTCCATTTTTTCATTCTTTTTCATACCTTGTAATCTACTGTTCCATGGCAATTTCCTCCCTAGTACTGCAGTAAACCGATTCATCGGGCGAATTTTAGATGGATTGTTTTCTTATACCATGAGGTCACACAATATTTTACGCGATGTCGTTTTTGCTTGTTTGACAAGATCGTGAACCCTAAGCATCGTTTGGATGAAGATTGAGATTGGAGGGGAGGATGGCAAGGGGAGAACCCTTCCTCGAAATTCCTCCGCAGACACGAATCGCGGCAATTTTTCACGCCGATATTCACACCGCGTCCTCTGTAAATAATCTTGGAGAGGATTCATTCCATCTGACGCGACAAATTAGAAGATTCATCATCCTTAATTTTCACTCCAATACCATCGACCTTAATACACAACGCCGTCACATTATTAAGTGCGAGTATCTGGGCGACCTGATGGTCCATAAACAAGCACCTTTCCGCGCAGTTTCTCTTCTCTCTCATGGCGGGCCATATCTTCTTCATATCATCTTCTCCTCTAAAACATCTCTGCCACGGCTTCTCCCGTTGCGTCCCCCGTCGTGGCTCCGTACGACTTATTCCTCCTTCTTTTACGTTGAGATCCGCCCACCTTTCCTTCCTCGGAGCCCGACCATAATCTGCTCCTTCCCTCCAAATGCCCTTAGGCCATGAAAATTGCAACACCTTTGAGGCGGTGCGAAGTGGGAGACGAAGCTCTCTGAATTATGGATGGAGGGAGTGTCTGGTCCACTTTCCCCTCCGCAGGGATCGGCGAGAGGGGAATAATATGAAGTTTTGATACGAAATGGATTATATCTGGGCGAAACACGTTTTGGCAATCTCCGAGACGTCATTTATAAAAAGGAGGAGGCTACTCTGATGTTGGAACTGTCAATGATCTACGTAAGCGTTTACGTGGCCCTGAGTACCTATCGCGTGCGTGTGAACTAAGTTTAAGAGTGAGACAGTTAATTGTCCCCGAGTAAACTTAAGTACAAAATCTTACCCTATGATTTTCTGTTTGGTCTATGAGTCACTTGAGATGAATTCTTGATTACGTCCTTCGAGTACATATTTGATTTATAATGGTACTCAGACGTTCGGTATGTGATGGTGGGTTGGAATAATCATTCATGACAATAACTCTGAGAGAAGTCGCATCTGCCATGAAATGTTTACTCGTTACGATAGATATGGTAGAGAAACTCTTTTCAAATTATAAGCTGTGGGATTCGAAGTTTAATTAGAAATTTCCTAAATTCTGTGATGAAGGTGCGGTGATATCTTTATGTTTAAGTGTCAGGCTTTCTCTAGTAATGATTAGTATTGGATATCTTTGTCAATAAAAGTTGAACAAAAAATAAATTTAAATTTAGTGCATAGTATGAACTAAAAAGAATCCCAGCTAGATTCGTTTGAAGAGTATAATGTATAATTCTCTATGTATAAATACATGGAGAAATATCAAACCAAGAAAATTACAAACCAAGGCAATAATTAGCCGAATAATTCTGTTCCAGAATATTTTGAAACACGGAGTTTTAATACGATGAGGAACCTATCTTACAATAGATTAAGGGAAACGAGAACACAGTAATTAAAATATTGCAAGATATTTTCAGTATGAAAAGATTATGATTTCAGAAATAAATAAATCTGTTTTATTATTAGTAATTTCATATTTGTATAATACATAGATGAATAAATAAATTCAAATCAAAAAGTAAACTTCCGATTACCGTAGAGTGCAGAATATAAATCACACATCCTTGCGGAACATTACGCTGTACACCATACCAATTTCTACCAATAATTTACTTTTGAAGGACACCCTTCTTGTTATATGTTTTAAAATTCGAAAAAGCACTGAGGATTACGCATATTTTGCGCAGCGTTTAATCACGCGCATCACCCTGAAACATTATTCGCTTGCTACATCAAACTTAATTACGAAGAAATTCAAATTCGGTAATCTGCGTCACAGACTCATTTGCCGCTTGAACGAGCTCTTCCTCAACGGAAAGGAAGTTGGATTCGAAAGGTCGAAAATTTCTCTTCCCGAGATGAAAAAAGCGCAAGCGATACACGACGTAAAAAAGGGAAGATTGCGAGCAAATAGAAGCGAGCGAGAGAAAGGGAGGCCCTTGAGTAGTCACCGTGAAAATCAACAGTTGAATGTGGAGCGGGAAGAAGCGCCACAGGTTGCATAAAAAGAAACGGACTGCGGGATGAAGAAGGGCAGATCACAGAGGTGGAATCAGAGGAAGAGATAGGTGGACAGAGGTAGGGGGCTGGACCAGGGCCGGTTTGAAAGTCCTAAGCCATAAAGTAAACATGTCTGTTCTCTGCGTCAATTTTAGGTTACGCTTTCCACCATATTCAATTTTATATCATTGCGGTCTTCAGGTAAGTTTTACTCCATTTTGGGCTGGAGCTTAATCAATTATAGGACCATCTACATAGAGAGCAGTTACGGTAATGAGTTTAATTCCAATGCAACTTTAGATTCTACATCTATGTTGCCTTTTGCAAATAATTCAGCTCCGTTCAACGAATGTATTGACACAAGCATAACTATTCATATGATTGAGTTGGTCATGAAAATGAACTTATACTCTAAATAGGGGCACTTGGTTCCTCATTTGTTGAGAAGTTCGTCTGTCACAAGATGTAGATATTGATTATTATTTTGTTCTGACTTTCAGGCATGGCTCTCTGAGCATGACATTTTAAGCTATTCTTTCTAGTTACCCTCGAACATGATTCATGGTTTTTATAGTGAGTGCTATAAGTCTGGCTGGTCTCATAGAAATCCAAGAAAATAGATTAAAATATGTCCTCACTGCACATTCTTTTCTGCTGAAGCTACCATTTCTTCTATAAATCACATACATAGACGTCTTTGTTAAAGAAATACATAAAGATTGATTGGAAACTTCCGTTTGGTTTCAACCAAAGAAGCGCTCCTCGATCGTAAACCGTATTAACGTTTCGAAACAAAATTAAATATGGCCGCCCTCATTCTGCAGCGTTCCGAAAAGATTGCCTTTCTTGCTGACTGCTCTAATCCGCGGACGAAATAGAGGAAAGGAAGATACATAAGTGGTTACTGTCACGGACGGCGGGATTGGACGGAGAGTTAGGCACTGATTTTTTTAGCAGACGAAAATAAAGAGGAGGGAAAGGGCTGAGATAGAGTGGTCGAACGGGAGTGGCGTAGGATTCGAGCCGCAAGGAGGATGATGCGGATTGGAGCGTGGGTTGGAGGAAAAAGGGAAAGGCGGGAGGACGTGATGTGGAAAGCGAACCACATGAACAATCCGACCTCAAAACTCCATTTCTGCACCTTCCGAGCAACGGCGTAGGATCCTGTGATTCTGCTGAAGGATAGGGGGAGTTGGGGGTGGTGCGGTGGGCGTGGAGGGTAGCGCGGTGAGCCCTGACTCATTTTACCTGGTTGCCTGGATACGCAGTCATCGGAAGTGCCTTCCCACACGTGGCCTCCCCTCGCCTCCCCATCGCTGATCCTTCTCCCGCCGACGGACTCCCCACGCCTCACGCGGGATTCTTACCTGCCGAACTCTCATACCTTCCTCTCCACATTCGACCTACCCTCCCTACGCGCCCAATCAAACCACCCGAAGCATTTCAAAGGCTGGCCATGGCGAATACAGAGGCGGTCCCCATGGTAACCAGTTACAGTTCACCGCTTTCCCCTCCCGACGAGGGCTCTCCAGTGCCGTATTGTGTTTCTAGGGTAACTGTCCCTTGCCTAATAAGGGTCCCTCCTCAGATCTCTCCTCTTCTGATTCTTTTCCACCCTTCCTCCCTCTGCGATCGCTCTGGTTCAACTTCTTCTCTTAATCCCCTCTCCATTCGCTCCTCTTCATAATTCATGTTTCTCATTCCTCTTCACTCGTTCCCCTTGCTCCAATTAATCTCCCTACTTGTTCTTCTGCCTCCCCTAATTTATCTTACCCGAATTTCCTTTCCACTGCTTCCATCATCTCATCATCTTTCCTTCGCTCCTCTTTTTTACGCTGGAGATGGAATAAAAATTAACTTAGACCGTTCCTATTTTCGTGTAGCAAATTATCGACCTCGCTCCTTTCGGGCTATATTTTATCTACTATCTCTTCCCTTCTTCTCTTCGTCATTTCTCTCTCCTTTTCCTCCTCTGATTCGCTTCGTTAATTCCCATAGCGCTTGCTCGTTATTTTTCCTGAAGAAAAGGGGTATAGAGTGACATTTTTTTTCGAGCCATGACTTCGTAATACGAGTGACAATTTTTTTACAGAACGAAAAGCGGATTGATTGACAAGAATGAATTTTAAGGGACATAACTCTTCCCTCGAGATTTTGATGCTTGAATCTTCCCGAGATGATGTGGCGTTTGAAAGCGATCAAACAGTAACCATCTCAACTCTGAACTGATAAAGTACAGCTGATGTCACATCAGTGATTTAGCACTCTTAAGCAATAACCTCTAATAGTATTTGAGAACGATTTCTCCCATAAATTACGTTTATAAAAGGTAATCCGAATTTGACCTTGGAAAATTTGGTGTTCTTCATATAAATTTCTCGCAAAAAAGAACTTCTGAGGAAATAGTAACATCTACGAGCATAAAAATAACGAGAATATATATCAATGATGAATAACTGAAAATGAATTCAATTCACGGGACAGGATGTTAAATCCTATTAAGGGGATGTCATCCCATTGAGAAAATATACAACTTTAAAGTTCCACATGAATATGGGCTTAAAAATCTCTGAATTTACGCTAAAAGCTTATATACGTCGAGTTTTGTATAGCAAAATGTTCATTTCGTTTAACAAAAAAATATCAACTCGATTAAATCGGTGCCTCGAATTACAGGGTTTGAATGCTTCACAATCTTAACTACACTCGACTCACGCCCGTGCGCGCCAGAACTTTTTAAGATTAAAGTATGTTCGGAAAAAAGGATTCGAAGTTGCGACAGTCTAATCTCGAAGTTTTATTTCCCTTTTTTCTAGGATTTTCCGCCTACATTTTCTTTTTGGAGTCGATTCAAATAAAGGGAATCGAGGTCGTAGTAATCCAGAGTAGTTCGTTTGGAAATATCGTCATGCCTGTCTTAACTTCTGCACAGGTGACGATAAGAAGGAAGAATAATTCGAAGCTTCTTATTAAGTTCGCTCCAAATAGTTTCTTATTCGGAAGATGTTTCAAAGTTTTAAATTCTCGCTGCGATCGTTTGTCAGAGACTATGAGCAAGACTACTCATTCTTTAACATTAATTCTTGTTTTTTTTTGTTTTCATAATTTTATTGTATATTAGACTGATTTGTAGTTAACTTTTCTTATGGTACAGCTAACAGGATAAGTAAAACGATCAATTATAGTAAAAATAATAGTAAATCAACAGGAAGAACTATTTAAAATTAATGATTAATAAGAAGTGAATTAAGAATTACTTAACAATGACATGTAAGGCCATGAACGTGAGTCTTAGAAAACGTAACGTGACTTAATTCCATTTGAAATAATCAATAACGAGCTGTCATCACAGTTATATTAGCCCAGTCTATTTTCAGTGCATTACCATGTCAATTTATCGAATTTGTTGCGTATATTTTCAAATTGGGGAAGAAAATCTAGGTTTGAGTACATAAAGAAGTAGGATGATCATCAAATCCTAGAGACTACCGGGTAAAAATGCGTCCAATATTTCCCATGGAAAATGAAGATTGGGAAAAGATCTGATGGGGGATCGGAAGAGAGGAATTCAGTAATCGAGATGCGTTCCCCAGGGTCTTATTTCCCTCTTTCATCCTTCGGGAAACATGATCTTCTGTCCCCATCCTCGGCGGGGCTTCTCTGCGAATATATATACAGTGGCATAGGCCTTGCCCTGGGGAAGTGGAAGGCATTCCAACCTCCTTCAAAATAGGTATAATGCTGGAGGAAGGGATGGATTTGGAGACAGGAATGTATTCGGAGACGTTGTAGATGAAAAAGGGAGTGGACAAGGAGAGAGATTCTGAGAAGAAGTAGAATAGTTGTATGTTTATTAATACGAGCAAGAAAGATTATGAAACAAAATATTGTGTACTTTGCTTGAAGGGAAGGAAATGAAATATAATAGAGAAGAATACTGGCAAAATTAGACGATTTTGAAATGGATTTTTGTAACACCAATACACGCCGAAGATGTTGACGGAAGAATTTTGCATTCGATTTTTATAACAAATATCAAAGTAAATCCTATGATTTAAATTATATTCATGAAGATATTCTTAAAGATACGTATAAGATATTCATATTAAAAATTTCCGATATATGTTTAGGTATTTCATACCAATACTACGTAGTGAATGCGTAATCATTTTTCAAAGGAATAATTGAGCAATAAAACAGAAGAGAAAAAGTTTTCCTAGAATTAACGTGAGATTTATGCTAGCATCTACTTTTGGTTCTTTTCACTAAGAATGCAATTTATATAATATCAACGGAGTGTTAAAACTGCCAGAGGAACAAGGATCATCTTGAAGCCCCAACGGTTAATTATTTGGTTTTAACTAAATACGTAATTTGCAGTCTTGGGCATCGACGGTTAGGGTCACAGGTAGCGCTGACTAAGGCTAATTGCAATTTCCCTTTAGGCCTCCCATATGAACAATATAATTTTCCTGCTATTAATAATTGCAATGTTAAAAGGTGCCTTCATAGTTTGATTTTCTGTTTCTACTTCGAAAGCCTATCAAATTATTATCCCGCACACGTAACTCACATACGCAAAATGTCGGCAATTGGTTCTTTAAGTTGGGACGGTTCGTTGGAAATCTACAACTGGATTCCGTTCTCAGTTAGGTTCCGTAACAGTTCCTTTTCATTTTTCTTGTTTACTAATCTTGTGATTGTCATTAATGTAGACAGGAGCACCCGTGTATCATACATGATAATTAGCGTTGGAAGACTAGAACATTTCTGGGAGAAGTTGCCCCTTGTAATTTTTTTGCTACAAGACCTCTACGGCAAGCACAAGGCAAAGGAACGAAAGAATCTCTGTGCCCTAAGGCAGGTCTTGTCAATTAGGTTTTACGAACTTCCACCTGGAGCTGTTTCCAGGATGAAAGACATATTCGAGAATTAACATGCTGCGCTTGTACAAAAGAAAAAGTCCATATAAAGTTAAGAGATACACACATTCGATAGATTGTGGTACCCAAAATTACACATCAAATGTTCCTTGTTCAGGACTGAATTTATACATAGTTGGTATAAAACAACGGTAGTGGTATCAAGTTTTGAGATGGTTAACGTACTGCATCTTTAGACGGAAATTTTTAAAGAAAGCCTCCTGCAGACATCCTCAAACTCTAATTAACTTCGGGCGTGTCAAACGGAGTCATCTTTGTTAGTTAATTCGTGACGCTAGACGTCCTTGGAAGCCTGTTTTTAACGTAAGTGCGCCTTTGGGCCATCGAAAGACTTGAAAAGGTCCGAGGATGCGTGTACTCTTGCTGTGTAGTCTGAGATGCCAAATCAAGCAAAGAAGGGGGCATCTACTCAAGTGATGCGGTGTACTTTGATCGCTAGGATCCTTCTAATCTCGTGAGAATTTTTCGGCTAAGGCTGCTGTTTGTTGTAATAGGCGATGGGAGCGTGAATCGTCTTTTTAAGGCGTAAATCAATCGCCGCTGCGATCTTATTACGCTACCGNAACTGCCAGAGGAACAAGGATCATCTTGAAGCCCCAACGGTTAATTATTTGGTTTTAACTAAATACGTAATTTGCAGTCTTGGGCATCGACGGTTAGGGTCACAGGTAGCGCTGACTAAGGCTAATTGCAATTTCCCTTTAGGCCTCCCATATGAACAATATAATTTTCCTGCTATTAATAATTGCAATGTTAAAAGGTGCCTTCATAGTTTGATTTTCTGTTTCTACTTCGAAAGCCTATCAAATTATTATCCCGCACACGTAACTCACATACGCAAAATGTCGGCAATTGGTTCTTTAAGTTGGGACGGTTCGTTGGAAATCTACAACTGGAACTCTTCCGTTCTCAGTTAGGTTCCGTAACAGTTCCTTTTCATTTTTCTTGTTTACTAATCTTGTGATTGTCATTAATGTAGACAGGAGCACCCGTGTATCATACATGATAATTAGCGTTGGAAGACTAGAACATTTCTGGGAGAAGTTGCCGCTTGTAATTTTTTTGCTACAAGACCTCTACGGCAAGCACAAGGCAAAGGAACGAAAGAATCTCTGTGCCCTAAGGCAGGTCTTGTCAATTAGGTTTTACGAACTTCCACCTGGAGCTGTTTCCAGGATGAAAGACATATTCGAGAATTAACATGCTGCGCTTGTACAAAAGAAAAAGTCCATATAAAGTTAAGAGATACACACATTCGATAGATTGTGGTACCCAAAATTACACATCAAATGTTCCTTGTTCAGGACTGAATTTATACATAGTTGGTATAAAACAACGGTAGTGGTATTAAGTGTTGAGATGGTTAACGTACTGCATCTTTAGACGGAAATTTTTAAAGAAAGCCTCCTGCAGACATCCTCAAACTCTAATTAACTTCGGGCGTGTCAAACGGAGTCATCTTTGTTAGTTAATTCGTGACGCTAGACGTCCTTGGAAGCCTGTTTTTAACGTAAGTGCGCCTTTGGGCCATCGAAAGACTTGAAAAGGTCCGAGGATGCGTGTACTCTTGCTGTGTAGTCTGAGATGCCAAATCAAGCAAAGAAGGGGGCATCTACTCAAGTGATGCGGTGTACTTTGATCGCTAGGATCCTTCTAATCTCGTGAGAATTTTTCGGCTAAGGCTGCTGTTTGTTGTAATAGGCGATGGGAGCGTGAATCGTCTTTTTAAGGCGTAAATCAATCGCCGCTGCGATCTTATTACGCTACCGCAGCAGTATTCGCTTCAGTAGGGAGCATTCCATGATCGCAAAAGGCGCTCCTCCTTTCTCACAGTAATTCGACGAAAACAACACCGAGTGAAGGACAGAAGTGAACTGCTCGGCAAAGGAAATGAACGCCGACGATTGAAGGGTAAGCAGACCGCGTCGAGAACACCATTCGACGTGAGTGCAAGAGAAAAGAACGGAGACACGAGAAGTTGAAATTTTCCCGGAGCGTTGGCTTGTTTTTCGACAGGACATGCGCTAAAGGGGAGAATGGGGGTGGGAAACGACACAGGAGGGAACACGAGGCGGCCAGCGCCCAGGGAACACTGGAGTAATGAGCCGTAGAACAAGGAACCTCATTTGAGTTTTCGCCGTAACTTTGACGAAGCATCGAGGGCAGGCGCGGGGATTTGAGGGAAGAGACGCTCTCGAGGAATGGGGTGGGCGGAAAAATGCGTGTGTAGAAGATGAGGAGGCGTTTGGGATGGAATTTGCCTCCTCGGCGAAAGAAAAATTATAATAACCACAGAAATATCGGCGAATCAGAGACCTGAGGCGCAAGGCCCAATTAGAAGTTTCATCAATAATCATTCTGCATAAAAGAACGGGAGAATGTAATATTTTTGACCCCATTTACAGCAAGGACCCCGGTTGGCGTCTCGATCGTCCAAATCTTAATTCACCCTTGCTTGATCGTGGCTAAAATCTCCCACTTGAATAAGTCTCTGATTTAAGGCTTGATTTAATAATGCCTTTTATTCAAGAACACGGAAGATACATTGAAAAACATTCAAAGATGGAATTGACAGATATATATATAT